>VYZV01000040.1:72766-119753 GCA_013401275.1 Pandion haliaetus
TTCCCCTTCCCCTTCCCCTTCCCACCGGCCTGCTCGCCAGCTCTGCAGTCTGCAGCTGCCCGGTGCCTGCTTGCTGCTGAGCCAGGGGCTGACATCGGCATGCGGGGAAGATAACAGCGCCTTTAATGACAGTGACAATAGCAGAGGTTTGGTGTAGGCTCTGTACCATAAAAATCTGATTTGACTGTGCTCTTTGGGACATGGGAGCTACGACGGTGTGTTCGTGGCAGGGAAAGGTCAAATGTGCTGCACATGATGATAAATTTATAGGGTGGGATTTTAACTGAGAGATTACCTGTGTGCAGATGAAGGTGCCAAGGTGAAGTACACTTTAGTAGTGCTGAGAGTGTATATTACTTAATTCATAGGGATAGGTAGGTCCTTTAGCTACGTAACCTCTCTCGTAACTGCTTTGAATCACTTCAGAAGCTATGTGTTTCTTTTGATTAAAGAACTAAAACTGAGATTTGTCTGATGCAATATCTGTGCAGTAAAGACTAGTTATGACCTGGACCTTGTGTGTAGTCAGGTGTGCAGGTGGACTAAGTCATGGATTAAATGCATCTTAGTGAATAGATTCAAAATGACTCTGACTTTGAGGAGGATTTTCAAAACACTTTATTTTTCTGCCGCTGGCCTAATCTTTGCCAGAGTAGTTGTGGTAGTAAGGACTTCTTTCTGTGATGCTACTGGGGACACACAGATACACACACGCCATGCAATTGTTTACCTCTCAATTTTTGGAAATACCTTAGCAAACGTCTGCTTTTCTATGTTATTTTCTGCTATTTAAGAATCTGAATTAACCAGATTAATTTCTTAACCCCATTCGTTTTTAGGCAAGTTTTATTTCTGTCTGGAAGCAGTCCTAAGGAGTCAGCTGTGGTTGGGTTGGGGGGGTGTCCTGCCTTTTATAACAGAGGAGGGTGTGGACAAATGGCAAGTAAGTGATGTAGGTGATATGAGGAGCTCTGTCTTTATTGGTAACTTAATCCTTTTTTTTTTTTTTTTTTTCTTCCCTGTGGAGTTTTATGTGCATAACAACAGACCCTGCAACTGATACACAGCTCAGGTGGTGGGGTGGGGAGGTGGTTTGGTTACCTCAGTTCCCCTCATCCCTCCCCAGTGCATTGTTTAACCCTGCTGGAGTTGCTTTGACCAGACTCATCGTGCACTGCTGGGAAAGCAGATGGCCTTCCTGAGTTTCCAAAAAATCACGTCCCTGTAAGACCTGAACGCTGGGGAATAATTAACACTTAAGCTCCTCAGGAGGAGAGATGTCAGTACTGCTTCTTGCAAAAATACCCCAGGCCACACAGCCCTTGCCCAAGAACCGATGCAGCTTCTCCCTTGTTCCCAGTGGGGTGCTCCTCCATCCTGCCAGGTTTGCATATCTGAGGAGAAAAGATTTGCACTGAAGTGGCAGGCATCTTCCTGTTTAAGGACACCTCATAAATAGCTGATCATCGACATCTTAAAAACATCCTTTGTTAATCCTGCAGCAGGCGCAGGGCTTTTTCATGCTGCTTTCTAGGGGCTTGCTCTCAATATGGAGGCAGGAGGCATCAGTGGGGTCAACTGAGCCTCTTGCCCAAAATGGTGTTTGCAGGCTGCTGCAGGTACATGTGTAGAAGCTCTTTTCTATCAAACCAAGTTTGTAAGTTGCCCTTAAACATACTTTCCTATTTGCTTGTAAGGTACCTAACAGAATGAGGGCTGGGGAAAGGAAAGAAACCTGAAGTACTTCCCAGCCCTTCTGGATGTGTGTATTTGGTTTCTTGGGTTTTGGTTGGGTGTTTTTTTTGTGGTGTTTGTTTTTTTTTTTTTTTTTTTTTTTTAATCTTTTTGAAAAGGAGAAATTCCAAATTAAGCCAGCCTGTGGCAGTGTTTTTCAGCATTTCTTTTGCTTCTGCTGCATTTAAAGCTTAAGCCTTGGTGCTAATTGGTAAAGTTGGGGAGCTTCTTATGTGCTATATGCAATAGTTAATTTCACTATTTAATAATTTTTCACCATTTTAACACAGGCCTTTACTTATTAAAATGAGTGAGTGATATAAATAATCATGACTCACAGGTAGAGAATTACTATTTTGTTGTCTTTGAAGCTTATTTTAAAAGTGATGTGTTATTGACATTTTTCAAATGGATTTGATTTCTCCTCTCCATCCTCCTTTAGCATAACAATGTTTCTATTATTTGAAAGATTTGTTAAACCACATTTACAGCTGGTTCTTTTTTCAATACATCTTTGAGACATCCCCTTGTCTCCTGACCTTTCTGAGCTACATCACGCACCATGGGATGATTCTCATCTGACTTCCTTCCCAAACAGAAGGCTTCCTCTTTTTTTGAAATGGGAACCCTATACACCAGAGATGAATAGATGCTGGATTTTTTTTTATTTTATCTTTTAAATTGCATCTTAAAAGTTTTTTTTTCCCCCCCCTAACTAATTTTCCCAATTAGTAAGACTTTAAAAAGTAAGAATTTAAGGGAGCCCAGAACTTTGGTGCTCTCATGAGCTCCCAAATTTACCTCTCGGTATAAAAGGAAAAGTGTCAGGAAAAATGCTAAAACTCCCAAGTCCCTTTTAGAGAGCGCGTTTTGCCTGCAGGCAGCTGCCCTTTCTGCTGCCGTGCTGGTGGCGGTGGGTTCCAGCCTGCTTTGTCTATTAGCTCTTCAAGGGGATTATGGAAGTTGCCAGTAAACGGCTGATGTCTTTAGTGATCTGCGTAAGGCTGTCACAGAGTTGTTTCAAGCCAGGTCTGAAAGGCCATTTACTTTGCTGGAAATGCCTCCCATAGTTATTGTTACCGTTTGGTCTGTTCCTACACAAAGGAGCAAGGGACACTGGAAAGAAAGGGAAAGGGGAAAGGGAAGGCTACTTACCTAGCAATTAACCAACCTGCAAATACCCCTGCCCTGTGCAGTTAATGGGAGCAAACACCACTGATGGCAAGCCGGAGGCTGGGTGGAGGGGAGCTGGCTCTGGTAGGCAGGCAGGACCTCGAGCCTCTTCTCTTGAGGCCTTTGGCTCAGGGCTGCAGGTTGTGTGGCACGTGCACGGCACGTTTGGTGCGGGGCAGCTGCAGTTGGTACGGAGTAGGCGACCTTCGCCAAGTGGCCAGAGGCAGCCCTCGTGCCTGCGCGGCCACTTCCTCCCCCAGAGCTCTGGTTCCCTTTGGGCCATCCAGAGCAGAGCTGGTCAAATCAGGTTTTGATCTCTCAGTAGCTTAGAGTCTTCCTGTACCTTGAGGAAACTCTGCACGTTCCACACCCTTCTGGGCTCGGTCCCTCATCTGTCCTGCTGTATCCTTGTGGCACCACATAATGGTGAGAATTATGATCCAGCAATGTTACCCCTCACTGAGGGCATCCAGTTTCCAGTGATGGTAGTTCAGTCTGTCCAGCCTATATCTTGGATTTGATCTGACTTGCTGCTTTTCCTACTGCAGCCCTTTTTTTTTCCATTCTTTCCAAAGGCCTCTTTCCACTGAAAGCCTGAAAAAAGTTATTAACACAAGGAAGCAGATTTTCTCCCCAAGTACTGTAAACTACTGAATCTTTAAATACTTGTAGTACTTAACAATCTAAGTTCATCTTTCCGTGATGTGCCACTGTATTTGATGTGACTGTCATGCACAGTAGAGGTCCTTGACTACCTTAAGTCTGTGAACAGAGCCACCAGCTATGGTAGTGTGGCCTTCAGCAGGAGAAGCAAGGTAAATTAGGTCATGGAGAGCTCCTTATTACCATAACTGTGCTACCTCTGTCACCATGCTGGGCTTGCTGGCTGTAGCTTCAGTATTTCTGCAGAATGCTAGCCTACAGCACAGCTGTACCCTCTTTTTTTAGACTGAGCAGCTCTAGTAAAGGGCTTTGTGATGTATGGCAATACGCTACCCACGCTTAACAAATGATGGGAGAAATGAAATATTGGATGAGGAATGTTAAGCTGTATGGGGTGGCTGCCAGTCCACAGTCCTGGCCTGGAAAGCCTTTCTCTTTAATGCACTTGAAGGAAGAGGAACAGGTGGTGGTCAAGAAGATGCTCTGGAGCAGACGTTGTGGCAAGTCTGACTGTTGGAAGGAAAGGGAAAATCTCCAGGAAGACTTACAACTGTTTGGGTCTATGTTTGGAGTGGCTGTACAAGCAGGCTGCCACTTGCTTATAAAAAAGAAAAAAAAAAAAGAAAAAAACTGAGTCATAATTTTCCATCTCCTCTGCAAGTAGTTTTGACGCATCAAAACCAATTGCACTTCTCTTTCTGTGCCTTAAACTAAAAAAAAACAAAACCAAAAACAAAGAAACCAAAAACACAACAGCCCCTACCCAAATCCAATCCTCTCAAATTTAATTATGTACCCTGCTGTGTTAATGGTCTTGCGCTCTTTCTTTTTCCTCCTTCTACCTGCACCAAACTTCACAGGCAGGGCCACACATGGAGAAATGCCTAGCAGCTACAGACTGTACTGGAAGTACTCTGCTTAGGTTTTGGACCAGTTCATACTGTATTGCTGTTAACTCTGGAATTACAACAGAGCTGTGTTACAGTCAAACTGGTATCATCTGGCCTAATCGCTTCCTAATTTTGCAGAGCATTCCAGGGGTTTTATATCCCATAATTTTCTCTAAGTATATTATGAGCAGCAACTTTTAAGGCAATGCCAAATTGTACGGTTTTCATTTTGGCAAGCAGTCCCTGCAAGTTTTTTTGTATTGGTCCTGTGTACGTATTCATATCTCCCTCTGTTTTACCCCTAATTTATAGATAAGTACTACTTCTTCCTTCACCACTCTTCAGGATCCAGACGTTGATACGGAACTGTGATGGTGCCTGTACATTTTAAGTCAGCGTAGTGCCTTTGCTCCAGTTAAGTCTGTGAGTGGGACTGATGCACCCTTTCTTCTTCATCCGCTTACGCACTTTGGCATTACATTTCCTAAAAGAAGAAAAATGGATTTGAGGTTTTACGAGCTGGGGACAGAGTTGCAAAAGCCATGCGTAATGTGGACAACTCACTTTGGTTTCTTGGTGCTGTGCTTGGCCCAGCTGTAGCTGTAGCAGCCCTGTGTGAGATGGGAAGACGTTGGGATACTCTTGAAGCTCACAGGGCAAAGAGGGGCAGTGGGGCATGACCAAAAAGTCAGGTCCCCAGTCCCAGAAGGGGCCGTGCTGGGGTCGCAAGCAGGATGCGGCAACAGCATGGGGATCGGATGCGTTAGTTGCAGCCTTGCTGTGTGAGGCTGGACACACTGGTGTCACCTCCCCATGACTCTTTATTTAAAGGACAAGCTTTCTTCTCAACTGGCAAAAGCCCCACTGAAGTCTTAAATACCGTTGGGTCAAGCTAATGTGGATGAAGGGTGAAAAAGTCACTTGGAAATATTCTGATAACAGGAGCTACAGCTTTGCCTGCAAATAATTACACGTCATTTCGTGGGGCTTTTCCCCTGCTGCTGGGCAGAGATTAGCCTCACAGACCTCTGTGAGAAGTACAGAGGTGAAAGGATTGGTAAGTCATCACTAGCTGTGCTGCTGCCCAGAATTCCTATGCACCATGTATATAAATGGCTTACAAAAAAGCCCACTGAGGAGGTGCAGAGAGATATAAACGCTGGAAATATCATCTCTGTGGCGCACTGCCAGCAGCATCCATTTTACCCACACGTGCACTTTCACTTCGTTACGTGCTCTGCTGTGGATGCTTTCCTTGCTTCACCTTCAAATTAAGTCTGTATTGACTCTGGAAGGGCTGATGCCTGGGAGACAGATCCCAAGGTACCCAGCGCTAGAAGAGAGTTTGTGTTTGGGCTTCAGCACAAAGCTTTTTGCACTTGATGTGCACCTGTGCGAACGCGAGGGGAGAGTGGAGTAATTTGCGCATGGAGCTGCTCTTGCAGCCAGTTGGCCTTTGAGAGGCTTGTAGCGTCAGTACCGTAGATAACAACAAAGCCAAATACTCTTCAAGGAAAAACTGTGTGCAAGTAGCTGGAGAGGAAAAAGTTCACTGTGAACTTTCAGGCTTGTTTTTCATCATGCCTCCAGTAACTAACATCATGCACTTCAGCCTGGCAGATTTTGGACCTGATACCCTTTCCCACCTAGTTCCTCAGTTACTTTGTTGGTGCCTGTTCTCTGATTGTGCTTGAAATTCCAGTAACCTTGCTGGCATTTGCGTGTGTGGCTGTGTGGATGGCGGATGGTTTCAGGCCTCCCCCCCCCNGAGCTCTTTGCTGCCCCCCCCCCCCCCCCTTTTTTTTTTTTTTTAAAATAAGTGATCCTTGAAGTGTGACATAACTGTAAAGCATTTCTGCTGTGCAAAGGAATTTGTAATTTTACTGAGCTAGGGAATACCTTGTAGAAAGGGGTCTTTTGTGTGCTATACCGTAACTGTTCTCAGACTCAGATTTCACTGAACTTAAAAGGTTAAGTTTCAAATTTAATCAACTAAAATTTTTGTGCTTTTTTTTTTCCAATCACTTTGGTGACCTTTCAGATTCTTTCTAAAATGCAAAACGAATGCAATTGGTATCTCTGTTGATAATAACAATAATAATATAAAATAATTAAAAAACCTCAACATGTGCAGTCCAGAACTGAACAAACTTTATTGAATTAGTTTGATGGTTGCCTATTCATGTTTTTTGCTGCCCGGTTTGTAAGAGCTCAGTGGGTTTTGTTTTCACAAGCAGCAGGTGTCCTCCTGGACAATGCCAGAGAGATTAGTCAAATGGAGACCAGGGAGCATTAGGAGTGGTGGGCTCAGCTGGCCTGTCCCCTGCAGCGTCCCCCAGTTCTGCAGAGTGAAGGAGATGAACAATGTAACGGGGTCCTTCAGCTGTTTGTGTGCTCGGGGCACGGCAGTATGCTGTTCTAAGCGTTCAACAGCAAGGGTAGAAAAGTAACTTGCAGGCAAAGTTCAAAATCACAGAGGGTAAAGTTAGTGAAATGAAGCAAACGGGACTTGGAATAAATCCGTATGTCGTTGTACCAGGAATAGAGGGAAGCCTGAAACCAAATGTGCAAGAAAAAGAGCTGAGAAATAGCATGATCATAAAAGAAGTTGAATTTAGGGCTCCAAGCATTAGTCATTTAATCATTGTGGCAACAGCGGTAGTACCGTTTGGGAAGAACAGAGTGAAAGGAAAAAAAAGCTAAATTTCGTTACTGGTGCCTAAAATTTGCTTTGGTCAGATAATAATTTCCCCTCCCTGGGCCCACTCCCAAAAAACCAAGGATACAAAACTGCAGTTCTTCTCTCTCTACTTGTGAGATCATGCTTTTTTGTAATTAGCATCCTTTCACGAGAAATACTTGGTTGAAAGCTGGCAGTTGCCATCATGCATCCTTGTCCTGAAATTGCCACTTGTGAGATTAAAAAGTCAATGAGAAGTTATTTTAGGAACTGTAAGGTTTAGATTCAGAAAAGGAGAATGGAGACCATGAATGCAAACTATACCAAAGGGCTGCTAGTTCTGATTGGTAAACCCATGATCTGGGTTTATTTGCTGGGGATGGAGGTATAGTGTTGTTAGAAACGTATAGCTGATTGCGTGGAAGTGAAAGGGTAACTCCCTGCACAACTTCTAGCCACAACAAAAATAAGGAAAAAAAAATGCTGGAGGGTAATAAGGTAAAGCAGTGTGGTATACACCAGAAAGACCTCACTCATCACCAGATGAAGGCAGGACTTCTTGGGGCACCTGGGACTCGTTTTCAGTGCACTCCCGGGCTGTGGTGCAGGACAGCATTACTCCCCTTTCACCCTCGCACGGCCAAAGTGAAACCTCTGCAGGGCAGGGTGAGCTGGCTGTCTGATAAACCATCTGTATCAGCCAGCATCTCAATCTCAAGAGCCGTGTTGGGTTTCTGCCCTGTTAAAAACCTGAAAACCTTGGCAAAAAATGCTCACCGTCAATTCTAAACTTAGTCCGAGAGGAAGCGGGGATATTAGTTGACCGTGTGCTTTCTACCCTTCAGTATCACCCTTTTACCTGCTAGCCTGCCCTGTCCTGCAGTACCAAGTACTCCAGTCTAATCCTTGGTCATCTCTTTCTGAATTGTTGGGAACCTGATGTAGTTGCATCTGAAAACATCTAACAATGTGTAAAGCAAGATGAGCTTTGCACATGAGAAGCTGGATCTCATATCAAAACAGCGTAACTTTTTCTTCCCAGTTCTTATTGTGGCATGTGGCCTTGTGCTGTAAGAAAACCTAAGAGGGTTTGTAGGAGTTGTCTCTCACCTCGCGCCCGCTTTGCCACCATGTTGGAGGTCTGCCGAGCGATGCAACTGGAGCAGAAAGCAGGTGAGGTGGCAGATAGCATGTGGAGTGCAAAAACTAGACACACGGGCAGCTAGAACAGGGAGCATGGCTGGTGTAAGACAAACTATCCTCTGCAAAATAGATACCGGCTCTCTTTGAACAGCACAATGTATGCTCAGATGATAAACCTGCTGCTAAGGAGCGTCACGGGCTCACTGTTGAATGCCCCAGGAGTCCTTTCCTTAGCTAACCACATAGGGAATTAGGATGAAAGGAAGTCTGGTTTTGGCATATGTCTACAATGCAGTTGTAGTGTGTGGCTTTTGGCTTACGAGGGGTTTTGGTTTGCTGTGCTAGTAGAGTGAAGGGAAGGAGTAAGTCATGCTTTCTGCATCCCCATGAAAAGGATGGATTTTTATCATGCGTTGATAATCCGTGGTTTGTCCATTGAGGTTTTACGGTCCAAGCAGTGTTCCGCCTCTTCCCTTTGCATTCATTCCACAAGCTGCAAATACACATAATTGGGCTTTTCTTCTGTTCATCGTCAGTTTTCCTGTGTGCAATTATATCTGATTGTTGTGATAGACTCCAGTGCTCAGGATGATATAATTCTCTCTTTTGGAGCTTGGCGCTCCTGGAGAGGCTGCAGGCATTGGCCTGTCGCCCTCCTATCTTCCCTCAGCCATGTGAGGGACACTTAACTCTTCATCTTTATTTTCTGGTCGGTTACATTTCAGTTGCAGTTCTCCGAACTCCTTCTTACTTGTCCGTATTTGCAGATCTGCACAGATAGTCTGGGGGCATGGAGTATTTTTGTTGAACCTTCCTTTCACAGGCTAAAAGACCTTGATTTTCTGCTGCAAACCTGCTTTTTGCCTTTTTTCACCTGCCGTGTCCCATTGTATTGTGCTTACTGTGGGCTTTTACATAGTGCACATTACTATGGTATATATATTTTGGTATATATATTTATACATATATAAAATAATGCAACCAGCATGGTCATCATTTAAGTGTCATCTTCAGAGGGGTAGTTTTATTTTTATAATGTGTACTTTTATTTGTGAAAGCTAAGCTGAAGAACCTCACCTAGTACACTCATATTTAACTTGCCATCTATTGTAACATCTGCTATTTTCAACATTGCTGCTTCCCAGATTTTGCCGTCTCACTGCATGGGTTTTTTTGGATCATTTCCCTTCACTTGTCTTAGCCTGCTTTTTTTTGAGAATGAATCTCACTTGATTATTTTCAGACTGCATTTCTATTCTCTCTTAAGTCCCTGTGCATTATTTCCTTGTCCCCGTTATTTTTTCAGCTCCTCCAAATGCGATATTTCCTGGAGATTTGAGTTAGTATGCTGTCTAGAGTCTCTTCTGGATCTTTAAAGAAAATATCAAGTGAAATAGGACTTAATACAGGTCTTTGCAATATTGCACCTTCTTCCAATGTTACCCTTTGCTTTTATCATGATTTATTTGCAGCCAGTTTTCAAATCAAGCCACAGCATTCATCTCAAAGTGCAAATCACTATCAAATGTTTACTAAAAATCAAACACATCACATCTGCTCCTTTCCCTTCTACTCCTAGTGCTGTAATGCTAGCCAGAAAAGGGGCCAATTTCTAGCCTGTTCTCCTCTTCTGAATAGAAATCACGGTTTCATTGTCCTCGGGCTTGTAGCCTGGTTTACTTTATAGGAAGCCTCATGAATTAAAACAGCTGTGCGGCCCATTCTGAAATTTGGTTTTGTGGAGAAACAGAGGTGGGGAGGAAACAAATGGAGTTTATGTGTGTGAGGGGGAGAAAGAGAGAAGAGGGATGTGTGTGGGGGGAGAAGGGGAGTCGCTTTTATCTGCCTGTGTAAGATATGCAACTAAATGATGACAATTAGATATATTTCTGAAGAACTGGTCGAAACCCTCAGTGTTCGTGTGTTTCTAGACCATGGCTTCACATATTAGTTAAATGTTTCATGCCATCCTGCTTTGCTTTCCTGTGGCCTGTGATGCCATTGATATTTGAAGCTATGGCCAAACTGAAGGCACAAGATGGCGTCAGCAGCCACCTCCTAACTGGGCACCTTGTAAAATTCCTCCTCTTCAGCTGTTGGCCAGGTATCCGTGAGGCAGAAAAACTTCTAGCACTTCAGGGATGTGGTGAAAGGACCTTTTTCACTCTTAAGTACAAGTAAACGGCTGTTTTGGGTAAGTAACAAAGGAATTGAGGCAAACATGAGGAGATGACAGGGACTGTAGGATAAAAAGTGAGAGCATGCTTAGCCAAGAACTCCTTCAATGGGGAATGTGAGTTATAGTCCCTGGAGATCATGCAAAAGGCATCCCATTCATGGCTTTTTGCTTTGACCTGGCCATAATAAAATCATGAAAGTTTCTGGTGACAGTAATGTCTGCACTGCAGTGGTTAGAGCAGTATTTTATACCAGTGATTTAAAAGGATTGTTGGTACCCCTTTTCAGCTGGGGCAAGCGGCTGGGAACAGGCAGAAATAAATTTCATCTATTTTTCTAAAAAGGCTCTGCCTATATTACTGTGTTGCATACCATCTCCTCTTGCTCTCTGCATCCCTTCTTCCGCCCTGGCTTTTGCTACCTGCTCGCAGCCCAGCCTGGACCACCACCCATGAGGGGGAGGATGGCACATGGCAGCGTTTCTGCCTGGGTGTTGGTATCTGGAGGGTTGGGTCCCTGGTGGGGAGCAGGATGGGGCTAGGGAAAAGCTTAGGCTGTGCTTTGTGAAGCTTGGTGAAGAAGTGTGAGTTGGCCTGCAGGTGAAATGCTTGTCCGTCCAAATCTTGGGAAAGAGGGGTAGGGGTGTCGTTTTGTTTTGTTTTGTTTTGTTTTTCTGGAAGTGCAGCTTGAGCAATTAACACAAATATTGCTACTGAGGCTCCTGATACAAGCTTTTAAAATTATTCCTAGTATGTTCAGTACTGTTTGTGTGAGACATCAGAGGAGTTGAGTCTAGGAAGACGCTACAAAGAGGGGTTAGAAGCTATGTTTTGTAATAACCTTATGAATTTTCATATATTGTACTGGCACCGTATGCCTTCAGCATTGTGGCAACTGCAGGCCTAGTAGATACACCTCAGAAACGCCTTCATAATTTTCCTACTCTGTGCTACATTTTCCACCTGGAAAATCTCTTCTTTGTTGATGGCTGCACTAAAGCAATAGGGCTAAATGGACTGTAGCCACCTCGAGGTTTGCAGTCCCAGGCTTTATACCTGTGGTTATTGGGGCACACGGGACTGTGGTCTGTCTCTCTGCTTCCCTCCTCCTCCTCCCCTCCCCAAGTACAAACCTAAACTGAACGGTCCAGACCTAAAGACCAAGCCCAGACCTAACCCATGCCACCTCACAGTCTGTTCGACTTTGTCCTCTTTGCTGAAACAGCACGGTATGTAGATTTTGAGCAATTCAGAAAGCATCAAGGGGTGTCTGAGGTATGCAGAGCAACCTGGGAGCTGCAGGTGTCTGCTGATGTGCCCCTTCATCACGGCTGCACAGGTGGACCAGGGGGTGGCCGGAGCCTCCTGGCTCTGCAGGCCCCGAGAGTGGGGCTGCCGGTGGTCCCCCACCTCCAGCCTCTGCCCATTCTGCTCAGCCTAGCCAGTAGGTTGGTTCGGTCTCTGCCGAGTACTGCTGTGACCGAATGAGTTGGTTTTGCTTTGCTTTATTATTTACTACGATGATCAAAGGAGCCACTCCTTGTGATCACAAAGAGAAGCCTTAAAATCTTATTTAAGAGCACAAGTATTTTGGGCTTTGACAGATGTGCTTTGAAAATAACACAGATGTGCAGTGTCAGGTTTCACCACTGTATGCAGTGTCTTTGTTTCAAACTGTAAATTTGGCTAGTAGTGCTGGGCATGTGCTTTCCCAAAACCTTGCTCCGTGCAACACAGGAAGAACAAGTTTCTCCTGTGGGGTTGTGGGGTTTTTCCCCCCCTGAATTTACCCCCTCAGAGAGTTTGAAAGGAAAATTATCTTAGCTGAGTGAGCACTCAGCCCTGCAAGGCTGCAAACCTATGGGTTATTTTTAACCTAATTACCTCGAATTAAACGAAAGCTTAAGAATTTTTTGCTTGAATTGAAGGCGAGGCTAAGTAGACTTTATTTGCAGTGAAACTCCAGCTGAAGACATGCTTCTTCCATTGCTCCGTGCAGAATAATGCCCGTGGCATTGTGCTGCACTAAGGAACAGCACTTGATTTTCTGAAGCACTGGCTTTCATGAGTTGATGTGAGAGGATACGCAGCTCTAGAGCAGTTCACTCCTTTCCTATTCTCACCCCTCCTATGGATGCGGTGATCACTTTGGACTGGTGACATTTTAGATGGAGCATGGTCTCCTTACACTTTCCTGGCAGTGGCTCATTAACTGCGTGTTAATTGAAACTGAAAGTTTGTCAGATGATTCAATTCAGTTACATGTTAAATGGATTCAGTGCAGCAAGCATTACTGCTGTGACAAAAATCTCTGTGGAATTGATTTGTGAACTGATTTGGGTGGATTCAGTGGCCCTGAGAGATCGTCACTGGGAGAGCGGGCAGAGGTAGCCAAGCTCCCAGCAAAACAAATCCTACTCTTCTCTTTCACCCTAAATGGCTTTAATTACTGCCCTGTCTCTGTCCAGGACGTGTTAGGTAGATAAATTTACTCTGGAGAGCTGAGAAGCAAAGAAAAAAATGAGAAGAATTGAAAGTCTGGTTTGAATTCTGTAATCTTAAATGGCTGAAAACGTGGAATTCTTTATCTCTCAGTGGATCGAGTGGTCATAAAATTTTCCTAAAGTTTGACTCAAATGTAAATGTATGTTTAAAAAAAATAAATGTATCTGCTTTAAATGAATGGATGGAAAATTCAAAATTTACATCTTCCATAACTCATCTTTTATACTTGGCCACTGCAAAAGTCCCTCTTAAGTAAGCAATTTATTCTGTATGCTGTACCTGCTTATATGCTTTGTTTCCGTGTGGAGCCAATTTTTATTGCCGAGTTATAAACCCTTTGAAAATCAGGGCTTGTAATGGAAGCACTGACAGACCTTTAACTAGGTCAGTCTTATCTGGCTCCATTATCTTTGCTTTTTTTAAGGCATTAAATGGTTGCATATTTGTTTATTTTTCTTGCAGTCCCAGAATTTCAACATGGCTATACTATTGGATTGTTCTTTCTTCAAAATGTCATGATCATGCAGTATTAGAGAGTTTATCCAGACTTCACAGTCATCTTTGAAAGTAAATTGAACTGTTGTGTCTTCTTTCAAGATTTTCTTGCTTATACAGTACATTTACTCTGTAGCAGGTCATTATGATACTAATACCAAAGTTTGATTTTTCTCCTGTCTTACTCTAATCTCGAATTCTGCTCTGTCTTTTGGGGTCCTTTCTGCGTAAAATGACAATGATGTTTTTTTTGTTTGTCCTGTTCAGATGAAAAGCCATACCACTGCAACTTTTCTGAAGAGGAAACCCCCATGGTAACATCTCAGTTGGATGAACTCCCAAAACTGGGAAGCTGCAATGCCAGAGAAAATGAGGCCAGGGAATCTAAACCAGAGATTCCTACCCTGGTGTCAGCACTGGAGAGTGTCATCAAGGAGCCCTTTTTGAAATACCAAGATCCAAAAGGTTCTGCAGACATAAAAAGGCCAGCATTTCACCACAGCCAAGGGCTTCCTTGCTCCAGTCGCATTGCTAGCTTTGCTTCGGGTTTGGGCCAGTTATCTTCAAACATGGTCATGGACTTGAAAACATCACTTGAAGTGCAGGCTAGTCGCTCTAGAGAAAATTTGCTAGACTTGCACAGGGAGCATCTTCTGATAGAAAAAGGTGCTGAAGCTCAAGAGGTAGCTCCACTCGATTTGAGTGAAAAATCAACAAGGGATAACTCATGCAATAAAAATCTGAATACATCCTTGCAGGCTGCTTTAATTGTCTACCCATGTCCTTTCTGCAGTCACAAGACCTACTACCCTGAAGTCCTGTGGATGCACAAAAGAATTTTGCACAAAATCAGCTGTAACTCGATGGTCCCCCCGTGGGTGCAACAGAACGGATTCAAGAGTATTAAAAATAACCTGGTCTTTCTGGCAAGGAGTGGGCGTACCGGCCCCCCTCCTGTTCTCGGCGGTAAGGAATGCCAGCCTTTGCCCATTGCCAGATTTACGCGCACTCAAGTGCCAACTGCGTTGCCAGGATCCAAAAGCAGCTCTCTTTCTGTTGGGATGGCTGCGAAGTCCGGGAGTACGCATCAGTCAAAGGACAGTCATGCCTTTGGCCACTGTGGTCCACACTTACCAGGTCTGGATGGGTACAGACAGTCCAAGTTAAACCATTCCCAGGAGCAATACAGCATAGCAGCCCAACAGAAAAGTAAATATGAAGCAAATTCCAAACTTATGCAAATGGGAGCCTATAGCAGAAGTGTAACACCTACTCAAACGGTCATATCCAGGCCTAGCACACAGCCCACCAGCAGTAAGCAAGTGGAAAAGTACGTTGTTCCCCAAGGAAGTACTAGTTTTGCTCCTCCAGGTAAGCACTGTGCATCCGACTCCATGAAGGCCAAATTCAACCCACCACCCCAGTATCATCCTCTGTGTAAAAGCGAGCAGTACACTAGACACGAAGAGCCATTGGTGCCTCAGAGGGATCCTCACGTGAAGGCTGGGAATGAGATAAGGACATTGGCAAATTGCACAGTGGGAGCACGAGCGAGTCCACTGCTGCAGCCCCAGCCTAGTGCCGCAGGAGTTTCTCCGGCTTTACACTCCAGCAAACAGGATCTGGGATCAGATGGCCATGAGAAACGTTTGGACGTTTTAAATATCTTTAAAACATACATTCCAAAGGACCTTGCTTCATTGTACCAAACCTGCGGTGCCAACAGCCCTGTCCTGGATCACACAGGTAAGATTTTCACAAGCCCTTCCATAGCTGAGGACGTGGCTTGCTTGTTCCTGCTTCATTTAGAGCCATGGCACGCTGTTTCACAGTTGCTTCCTTCTCTCCTTTTAACGGTTGGGATTACAAGTTCATTGTTTTTATCATTTCTGGATAGGCTTGAATAGGTTTGTTTACACATCTCTAGCATTGCAACATCCCCCCTCGTGCACTGTGTGACATTTCTGTCGCAGGTTAAATGTATCTGGTTCCACCTGGAGTATTACTGTTTCTTTGTCCCCTCGCTTCAAACAGGCTGAAGTTACACAGATGTGCTGTCACGCGAAGATCCCCCTGATATGCTGGTGCTGGCACACATCATCATCTTTTTGCTTTGGGCAAAATAAACATCCTCTGGGGCTTATCTGTGATGTTATTTTGGAGGTTTTGTTCAATTTCGTCTGCAAACAAATCTTCCAACAACAGAGATAGATAATCACTTGTCACTGTCCTTTGTCTTTCTTGACAAAAGTCTCAAGATCTTCCTTGTCCATATCAAAGGCTGCTATCATATTTTTCAAATGATTCTTTTGATCTGCCTGTGTGTTTATAATTAAAAAGAGATAGGGCTGAATATGTGCCTGCTAATTCACGTAAGCAGGAAAGGCAGTTGTGCAAACAGCCAGTTTAAAAGTTCAGGGACTAAAAAAGTATCAGAGCTCTCCTTCTGGCTCTTGGCAGTCAACTGCCACATAAAATAAATAAAAAAAAAAAGAAACCTGTGTATTTGCATTTGAAACCATACTCTTCTGATGATCTGCCAGAATTAGTTTGTCTCAGTGGAAACTGAAATTCGCACTGATTCATTACTCGTGAGATGTGTCTGTGTGTAGGGGGGGAGAATGTGAGCCATAGTCCTAGCTCTCACCATTTGTAAACTACCCTATTTTTTTATACACTACTTCTCTTTGTAGAAGTTGTGCAAGAACTGAACTCCACATGGAAAGAGCATGCGTTCCGGACCAGTGTTCTAGTGCCCTCACCTGACGTAACGCTCTCTGTTTTGTCAAAAGCATGCGTGAAATGGAACTTGTGACCCCATTTTGCAAGTGGAACAAAACCCAGGGCATTTGGAAGCTGGTAGTCTAAGGACCGTTATGGTCTAGTGCGCAGAAGGTGCGTGCAAGTTGACTGCTCTGGCAGCTGCGAGGCAAGGAAGGAGCCAGAGTTTGGTGGAAGGCCTTTTGGAGAAGACAGGAAGGCAAAATCTATCTGAAATAGTCCATGCGGTGCACCTTTCAGCCACTCCATTGTCAGTTTTGCTCAATCATTTAAAAAGTAATGCTGCGTAGGAGCCAACTGTTATTTATTGAGTAGATCATTTCACAGATGATTAGAGACTGCATGATGATTGTAACTAACATCAGGCTCCTGGTTTTTGTTAAGGAAGCAGAGGAGGACAGGCTTGGTTTCTGCAGGTTTCTGCAGGGTCATTGTTCCTGTTTTTGTCCAGCCAACTTTGCTTTTGCCATCCCAGTGCCTAGGAGTGTTGTCTAAAGTTTCTCCCCGCCCGCTTCCTGCTCTAAATACCAATTAATTGTTCCAGAATCAACTTGGGGCACTGTCACGTGGGTGCCCTCCTTGATGTTATTTAAAACTACATTGTGTCGACCTGCTCAGAGAAATCTTACTGATCTGGTGAGCTCCCAGCCATATTAAGAGGGATGGAGAGAAACAGTAAAAGCCAGGAACTAGATGCTAGCTTAGTGAATCCAGGCACCAGAAAAACCATGAGGACCGTTGGGGCAAAGTAAAGTAGGGGCAGGGTTTCCAGGGAGGTCTCTATTTACCTGCTTTTTATAAGAGGGATTTTATTGCCAAAATGTTTTTGCTGGGCAGTGATTCCCAGAGACACTTTAACTAGAAGTTATTTAGTGCCCATCTCTGCTTTGAAATCTCTTCTTTCATTCCAAGTGTGTTACAGCAATCAAGTTTTCAGAATTTGAAACCTCTTTTTTTTATGTAGCTTGTCTTCATTTTATATACAACTTCCAGGTTGTTGATGGTTCTCCAAACCAATTGGCATGGTGGTTGTTTTTCATAGCACTAAAATAAAAAGCAGCTACAGGCAAAAGGAACGAGATCCTACCAACTGTGAATAGAGGAGGGTAAATTAATTTTGTCTGAAATAACACATGGCCTTAGACTGAGCCCTCTGAGTCAGTATGCATCATACAATTTAGTCTTAATATGGCAATGTGAATATGGCAATCATGACATCAAGGACGACCAAAAGTCCCACTTAGGTATGCTATCTGTCGCTTTTTTTTCCCAACTGAATGTTACCCTTAGACTTTACTTGGGTGTTTGGTATATAACCTCATCTTGGATCACACTAGAATGAATATTTTAGTGTGTGGTAGAGCATTGTTCAACTTCTTTTAGAGTGACTGGATTTATTTCTGGGATCTTTTCTTTTACGTTTGTGTTTATTCCAGCGTGTCCTTGGAAAACAGAGGAGTTGTATGTACTGTTGTGATACAGCTGCAAACACAAAGCTTGCTGCACTTGGGCTAGGTTTGTTCCACACTGCCCAATCTTCCCAAATGCTTGTAGAGAGAATCTTACTGTTATATTTAATAGAGGTTATTTATTTTATTCATTGTATTTACATGAATTGCCATATTAGGAAAGGAAGGGTTATGGCAGCAGATGCACTCTTTCCCTGGGGCTCCTTTGAGACCAGCTTTGAGCATCCATTTTGCAGGAGCTCCCATTCAGATA
This sequence comes from Pandion haliaetus, assembly GCA_013401275.1. Taxonomy (NCBI): domain Eukaryota; kingdom Metazoa; phylum Chordata; class Aves; order Accipitriformes; family Pandionidae; genus Pandion; species Pandion haliaetus. The sequence goes on from VYZV01000040.1 coordinate 90,730, forward strand.
GTCACATTCGTTTGCTTTAATTTGCTAACACCTGTAATCATCCACCCTCTTTTGTTAACATGTAGGATCACCCAAGTGATGACTCATAGGGGTATTGCTTTGTGGTAATGATGCCCATGGCTCAAAGTTCTGAACTATCAAAAGCCTTATGGTGCTCCTTAGGAAATGCAACAATGGCAAATATACCTGGAAGCAATCCATTTTTTCTACCTGCTGTTTAATTAACTACTATAAAGTGAGTGCTAGGGAGGGGTTAGATGAAAGTGTTAACCCACTCACCTTCAGCATTTGTACAGGGTACATTGGCTTACAACAGCATCCTCACCCTTCCCTCATGCATAACTCAAGTGGGAGCAGTGCTTCCATGAAGGCTGTCAGATTGGGCCTGTGATGACTGCTGAGACAAGCGTATTTACCTTCCACAGAGGGAGACCTGGGGTATAGAGGGATTAAATGTCTTTACAGAGGTGGCAGAAAAACCACCTGAGGAACCCAGGTCTCCCAGGCTCCACGGGAGCTGCTCTGCTGGTAGCTGAGCCCTGCTCTGTCTGCCCCTGCCTGTCCAGCAGTCGGCATGGCAGTCCGGCAAAGGCCACATCTGATCCCTCAACACGCTTTGCTCAGCTTTGCTTTCAAGCCTGCAGCTGTAGTTCTGGCCAGTGAGGGGAAAGTTCTAGTAACAGACCACAAAATCTGCTTTAATCTTGAATGCCTTACAATGCAAATCTGTCTCATTATAGTATGGTGAAGCTCTTATTGAAATTTATGTGATATTTGGGGTTTTTTTGGTTTGGGTTTTTTTTCTGTGCGTGTGTGTGCACAGGTATACGTGATCTGGATTTGCCCCTAAATCATGATCTTGTATTTGACTACCAGCAACTTAATTGTTGGGAGTGAGTGTGTGCAGCTACATTATACAGACTGTGCTGCCATCTGCAGGAGGTGCTATTATAAAAAGAGAAAACAATTTGTGAGTGGGGTTTGGTTTGTTCTGGTTTTTTTTGTTTTTTGTTTTTTTTGGGGGGTTTTTTGGGGTTTTTTTTGTTTTTTTTGTTTTTTTTTTTTCCAGCCAGGCATTTCTTTTCAATATATGCTGTGGTGAAAACCATAGCAGGACACTTGGTGCCGTACCAGCAGAGTAAATGGCAGCCCATCTTTTCCATTCATTTTCAGGTACAGCATCTGTATTTCGGATGAGCTGTCTGGCATCCTGCAGTTGATTTTTCAATTGTGGGGAGGTTTTTTGTTGCCACTTCTTTTGTTCACAATTTATTCTTTTTAAATGCTGTAACGGGGGAAAAAAAATGAAAGAAAAGCTGAAACTTCACTTCCGCTGACAACCCCCTGAGAATTTCTTTAATAGCTGAAGTATTCCAGTGGCAAATGGAAACATCAACTCTTTCCTTCCAAGGAGGGCGTTTTACCAAAATAGAAAAGATGATGTTCAAACATATTTTTTTTTAATAATAAAAAAGCCCAATAAAAGTCAAATGTGTCTTTTTTGATCAGCAGCAAAAAGACAAAGACCAGCCCTTTAAGTCAGATGCTGTAAACTGACCTTTGGAGAAAAAGGAGAGGTTTGAGCGGTTTTCCACAAATGCTAATGGCCTAGAAAACATGTTTACCCAGGGCTGGGGGAAGGCTGCTGCACTGCTACCAGCTCAAAATGTCCGGAATGACACTTTCATTCACAGATGTCTTTTGTCTGTGCCTCAGAGGTCCGGGGTCAAAGCAGCACCGGCAGGCAGGTAGGCAGGGGCGAAAGGTTTGATCAGTCTGTGATGGCTCCACTCGCTCTGCATTTGTCTCTGAGGTATTGCCGCCCGGGGGGGACAGTCAGGCTCTGGTCCTACTCACTTCCTATTATCCATGTGACTTGTCTCCGCCACGCTGGAGTCACTTTGATTTGCCTGATGTACTGCTTGACAAAGCTGGGTGATGGCTGAGAAGTGGATCCAGCTGCTCTGAAAAGCGCACACCTGACATGCCAGTCCTGGTGCGGGCACATCATGGGGAGCATTTTTTAATTCAATGTAATTTATGCATTCTTGCAGTCCTGTGTGTGCCTGGCCTGTCAGCCAGTGCCTAGATGAAGGCTGACAGTTGTCATCCAGGGCCTGAAGGTAGCCTCACATAATGACACATTAGACATACTAATGATGTTTTCTTCTGGCATAATGTTTTCTTCTCAACTTTCCTGTCTCCTCCCTGCCCACCCCCCTCCCTGACTACAGGGATGCTCAGGACACAGACACGCCAAGGAGACTGCGTCTGCAGAGAATGTGGAAAATGCTTTACCCAACCCAGTCACCTCAGGACTCATCAGAGGTCCCACACAGGTACCTTTTCACACTCACTCTTGCTTTCTGCCTTTCCCAATTGCCTGCTTTCAGATCCAGCTAAAAAAATGCCAAGAATTACATTTCCCGTATTATGTTAACCTGAGTAATTCCAGTACCTAAATCTAATGGACAGGTTTTTTATTTTTACGACTATTGCTCTTGTTCTCCGGATATTGCTTACCTGATCCCCGCCCAAACTCCATAAAATTGCAATGCATTTAAGATAAGTCTGTTTGCAAATGTTTTATTTTAATTAGAGAGTAGGGTACTCAGAAATGAATATGCTAATGAATTCTGTTGCCACCAGCACAAATTGAAATCAAAGTACCCCTTTCAGCACAACATAAGGCTTTGTTTTGCCTCGTCGTTGCTGTTGACAGGAACATTTTTGTGGGAAATGAGATTTTTCTGCAGACCGGTCAGCCCTAAAATGGGAAATCCCTACCAGCCATTTTTAACCTGGCGCGGTCTGTGGTTGAGGCTGTAGGAGGCTGAAGGCACCGGTGTCGAGAGACCTCCTGAGCATTGCACGAGGCAGTGAGACTAGTGAGTTCCTCCTGAAAAGTGTGAATGATGCATACATAAGCCAATCTGATGCAAAATGACAGAGGCCAAATGGTAAGTAATGCAAGAAGAGGGTCCCTTTACACATACACTGATAATTAATGTTGTCAGTGATTGCTTTCTTCAGCGCCGAAGTCTGAATTAAAAAGGGCAGTGGCCCTAGGCTGCCATTAGCACACTCTCTTACAGTAAGTGTTACGGTAAATTGGTATTTTCCGGCCACAGGCTAGTAGCTGGTGTCTTTTTTTGAACGTAGTTAATCTGTAATGGTCTCAAATAATGTACACACACTAACGAAGCTTGAATGTTCATCTGTTAACAAGCCCCCTTGTTCCCACAGTGGTATTTGAGTCTAATGGACTCCGAGGTACTGAAGTTCACACCACCTCCGCAGATGCCCCAAAACAAGTATGTTTTACAATTAATTGGATGTTTGGTTTTTAATGTGGTAGCTGTGAAAAAGTTGCACAGTGATGCTCATCACTAAAGTGCTGACTATTTTATAACATGTATAAATAATAATGGTGTTGCTTGATTTTTAGCTCTTAAATTTTTTAAGCGTTTTATCAAAGTCTGTTACATGGAGAGTCAGTTAATTTTAAAGCAGGTAGTTAGTGTTTAAATAAACATGTTACTGGCTTACTGGGGACTGGGTGGCATAGGTAACTGTAATGCACAGTGATATGTGAGATAGTACATAAGGAATTCCTAGAAATAATTTGCTTTTACAATTAACGTGTTCTGCTGCAACAATACAATTAACACTTAGTCTATATTTTTCTGAAGAGTATTTGTACCCTGATACCCAGTATCTGGCCTTTGAAAGGCTCTTACCCTCCACTTTCTGTGGACTCTGTGTGGCACTGTGCTTTCCTGTGTCTAGTATACAGTTTCCTGTCCTAACAAACACTTCTCAGCACTCTGAATTATACGCGACAAAGCTGTTACATAGAAAACCATTAAACTGAGTTTGTTTCGTATTATCTTACGTCTTTGGAGACCAGTGTCATAACCTGGACCTTCCCGCTCATCTTCCAGCTTGGCAGGTGGGTTTCAGGGCGCACCTTCTCATGGACAGTTTCCTTTTGTTGTGAAACTGCCTCCAGCATCACTCACTTTTCCTTTCCTTCTCATTTTTAGTTTAATTTTGACTACAGCACTTTTCTGTCCTCCTGTCTCTTACTAAACGATTGCAGATGGTTTTGGCCGTGCTTAGAGAATGCATCTCTATGCTAGTCCTGCCTTCATGAAGTTTAGGAGTTGGTTTCTACTTACTGAGTAAACATTCTCACTGGGCACCACCATGTTGCATAGTTCATATACTGCACCCTTCATGGAGACTCTTAGCACCTTCTCTGTTGCACTTGCATCTTTCTGGCCCAAAAGCTATGTGGGAAACCCAGCTGCTGCCACAGGAGTATCTGAGTTGCTGTCAGGCTGTAGGAGTGGCCAGCAACTCTCCTCATAAAGTTTTCAAGATGGCATAGCACTTCAGTAGTTGTGGGCAACGTTTGCTTTGCTTTTGTGGGACAGTAGCAGCAAAGTTATGCTATAGCTGGACAACTAGATGAAAGTGCTCTCCTTATGATGCTTATCTAATAATGTTGTGCAAGGACGTACCTCTCCATAGAAATATGTGACAGAGTGAAACACGGCAGCTCTGCAAACAGCTCAACTAGTCTTTGGTTCTCATCAGCTTAGTAATGTAGATTTAATAAACCTAAGCATCTTTAAAATGCTGTTTCATCTTTTCATGCTCATGGTTTTGTCTTGTGTAGTTGAGATCAGATACTGAAGGCTTTTTTCCTCTGAAAGACAATGTAAGGTCAAAGTTGAAAACATGTGTGGTGGGTTGACCTTGGCTGGATACCAGGTGCCCACCAAGCTGCTCTGTCACTCCCCTGCCTCAGGAGGACGGGGGTGGGGAGAAAATAAGATGGAAAAAAGCCTTGTGGGTCAAGATAAAGGCAGTTTAATAAAGAAAAGCAAAGGCCATGCATGGAAACAAAGGAAAACAAAAGATTTATTCTCTGCTTCCCATCAGCAGGCAATGTCCAGCCACTTCCCGGGAAGTAGGGCTTCAGCACACGTAGTGGTTGCTCCGGAAGACAAATGCCATAATAACGAATGCCCCCCCCCCCGCCCCTCCTTTCTCTTAGCTTTTATTGCTGAGCAGACATCATATGGTATGGAATATCCCTTTGGTCAGCTTGGGTCAGCTGTCCTGGCTGTGTCCCCTCCAAAGATCTTGCCCCACCCAGCCTGCTGGTCTGGGGGGAATGTTGGAGAGAGAGCCTTGATGCCGTGCCAGCACTGCTCAGCAGTAGCCAAAACACTGGTGTGTTACCCACACCTTTCTAGCTACCAGTACAGAGCACAGCACTGTGAGGGGTGCTGTGGGGACAATTAACTCCATCTCAGCGAGACCCAATACAATACATTTCAAAAAAATTCTGAAATGGCTGTATCTATCAAAAAAGAGATGTGGCAGCTCCGTCCACATCTGGACTCTTTTTGTAACTCAGGTTATATTACTGCACAATAAATTTACTCATAATCTTGTCTTTGTAAACTACTGCCATGCCAGAATTTATTGACTAACTTCTTCCATGGTATATGTAGCTTGCTTTTGCAGTCTCAATCCGTGTCAATCTGTCTTCAAAGTATTTGATTAAATTACAGCATCTCTCAGTACAGCAGAATACTGGGTAGGGGTTAGCTTCCTTCGTCTCTTGCCAGTCAGTATTTCTTCCACAGAAGCTGTGGTATGATCACTTCTCCAGGAGATAGTTCCCTTTCTTTTGTCTTGTTTGCTTCTCAGTATCAGCCTTTGTCTCAGTTTGTCAGCATCTGTGTCAGTTAGGATTATTCAGTTGTCTGCCGTTTTGCTTGTTCTCATCGTGAGCAGGCTTTGCACTCCCCCAGAAGACTCCACCTGCACAGTCCCTGGGCGTTAGAGAGGGAATAAGCTCATTTCCACCTGCAGCTGTAGGGCCCTTTAGAAGTGCAGAAATGAGCTCGCACTGAGAAGGATGCCTGCAGCATTCCGGTAACATTACAATTTCCCACTTTAAACATTGTCACTCTGTGTCTTCATTTCATTTCTTAATTGGGGACAGATCTATTAATGAAAGTCTATGGTGTAAAGTCAGTTCAAGTTACAGAAGTGCCATGCACGTGCTCCAAGCAAGAAACAATAGTTAACCATGTATGGTAGCTTGAGAATGAAAGGGGTTTTTTTTAATGCTAAGTGGAAATGATTCACTTTACATAATGTTTCCTCCTCACAGGTAAAATATCTTCCCCTGAGTAGTCTGCTAAAGAGTAAAAATATTAACATAAGTATTTCACAGTTCCCCCATTCCCTTCAGTAGTCAACCAGAAGATCATCTCTAAAGGTTTCCTTTATGAATGAGTGTTAGGTAGGGCTTTTAAAATCCCCCAGCATAGTAGCTTACAACAGTGCTACATTATATAGCAGTATTCTCACAGAATAATTCTAATTCTATGTGTTAAAAATAGGGTCTACAGCCAGGCTTTTTCAAAAACGAGCCAGTTAAATCTATATTTAGGTGTCTAAGTAGAAAATGTACTTTAGGGTAGTGAACCACCAACAGGAGATGCAGGTGTTCAGCATTGCTGAAAAGTAAGGCCGTCTGTAGGGGTGTGTAAAGAAGATTGTACGCACCCAGTTTTGATAATGTTAGCACTGGGCTGTGTTTCATGCTTTGTTATCAGCACCAATGAAATATAAACAAAATGTAGGAAATAAGGTGTTCATTTCCTTCATAACATTGTTTACTGTGGTTTCTTACTTCTACCGGAGTGCTTTAAAAAAAAAAAAGAGAGGACATTTTTACATCAAATGAATTTCCCGTGAACTCTGGAATATTTCCTACTCTGTCTAAAGGCCAAAAAAAATGCTCATTACATACCTCGAGTCAGTACAATCTGTGCAAAGTCATGTAGATTCTCTTGAAATGCTGCCATATTAAACATACTGAATATTCTGAATATTTTTATAAATGCTAACTATCCCAGTATATCCATAATTAAGCTTGCTTATCCACAATGAATATGTAGCTTAATTTGGAGTACACTAAGCACTGTCCAAAGACCTGATTTAGCAGGCATGAATTCGGGGAGTGCACTCCAATTGCTTATACACGGCAAGACAAAAGCTGGCTCCCCTTTAGAAGGGTCCCTGAGACTGTGTGTATCTCAAAGCTGCCGCAGCTCTCAAAGCTGAGCTCTCCTAAAGCATGCGGTCATTTCAGAGACACTGCCTGATGCTGCAACATTGCAGCCAGAAGCCCAATTCCCAAGTGCATTCAGTGGCACAGGAGTCAGTCTCTGGCCTGCTTTTGCAAAATGGTGACAGCAGCGGTAGCAATTTCTAATACATATGCCTTGTGTTTAACTTCTGCTGCATTTCTAAAAACATAAAATCTTGGCCTGCTTTAGTAATACAGTTTTTCCTCTCTCAGGGCTGTGTCAAACAGTATGTTCTAAAAATTTTAAGGACCAATTAATTGGGTGTTCAAAAGGCATGATTTATTGGTTAGCAAAGAGGAAGAGTTCTGTCTAATTGAGAGTATATATATGTAAAGCCTATTTGCAGTGCTGGAGCCAGAGACACCAAGTTCTCTGCCTTTTGTGTAAGTGAAACAAGCAAAAACCCCAAAACTCCAACCTTTGCCCAATCTGGAAAAACACCCTTTTACTCGCAGAAAATCGATGAAAAGGTACAGCTCAGATCAAAAACGAACTGTTGGTATCATGGGTACCTCTGGCTGAAGCTTTCCCCATGCTAGAAGGCAGCGATGGTCCTTTTCTGTGAAAGAGCTGTGGACACCACAGTTCTTGGGCCTCATGCACTGAAGAGAGAGGTGCGCAGTAGGTCCTGTGTGACAAGGGTAAACTGCCTTCATTAAGGAGTCCATAAACCTTAATTTTCTCTACTGTTAAGTGCTGTACAATATTTCTTGCAGTGTTCAATACATGAGCTAGCATAACCGTGAATAGTCAGAATTTGAGGGATCGACAGATTGCAAAGAACCGTCAAGAAAACACTATGTATATACACACGTATATTATAAAGGAGCCTAGGCGAAAGGCTGGGGGCATCTGTTACCTCTAACAGTCCAGCAATGCTACAGCCCTGCTTGTCCTAAAGCAACTTTAGAGAGAAGGGGAGGAGCAAAAAAAACCCAAACCAAACCAGATTAAAAAGTTATTTAAACCAATGGTTTCTGAGTTTGGTAGGTTGGTTTGTTTTTTTGGTTTTTTTNNNNGCACTGTTTGTTAAAAGTCCTATTTATGACATTTGTTCATATGAAATGTCTTGCCCTAGTTCCTTGCAGAGTTTCTTCTAAAGATCATGATTAATAGTTCAGTCCTCATTATTGCAAATGTTATTTTTAAATAGTTATTCTGAGAACAAGAATTCCATTAATCAAAATAATAGATAATGAACAAATAAATGGCAACCTAATTTGTCTCGTTCATACATATGGAGATTATAATGCAAACAATCAAGGAATCATGGAGGCTGCTGTACCGGCATCTGAGTAAAATGCATGTACTGTATGTCTGTTAGTTTATAAGCATTATAGACAGGATCAGCAGCTGTAGTTCTTGTCCCAACACTTTCCCCTTGCCAGCAAACTGGAGCGATATCTGTGCTCCAAACTGATCATTGCAATTTATTTCAATGTCATGCGGTGATCTGTCTCCAGTATATTAACATGCACAGAAACTGATTTTTTCCTGTTAACTGGTGAAAAGCCCTAGAAGTTGGTGTGAAAGCAGCTTTTGGCATGGAAGCTATAGGTTTCACTTAAAAAAAGATCTGCTGTTTTTCCCCTTTAAAATGCTGAAAGTGAAGAAAGCCTACTTTTTAAGATGGTAAATGTTTCCCTTCAGGAAGAATTCAGTCCAGGAATGGTTCAAAATCTAACTGCCCCCTCGGGCTGGTGCCAGTACAAGGGGGTGAGCCACTGGCTGGGTTTTTGCACGTGTGAAGCTTGGCTGCTCGTTCCCAGTGAAGCTGGGAGCACAGCTGTGCATCAGGGGGGTCCAGCCACCCACCCACCACCCCTGGCCCCTCTGTGCCTCCCTGCCAGGTGGGAGGAGGATCCATTAGCCTTTTCACGGGTGCCCGGCGCTGTGTGGTCCATGAGCGGGTGGTATCCAGACCCCCAGGGAACTCTTCCACCACCCAGCACCCCACAGGCTATCTGTCCTCAAAAAACACCCCGAATTACACCCCTTTTTTCAGTTCTTACCCAGGGAAACTGGGGCAGGGCGCTTGCCGTCCCCTGCCCTCTCTCCCTCCCTCAACCCTGGCTCGGCGAAACCCTGCTGCACTCCCCCACGTACGTAGAGCTGGTTTGATACGAGACGTTTTAATGATGAATGCCTCCTCCTGGAGCTGTGGCTCTGTCTCTTGGGCATGATGCAGCCGTGCAAAAATGTAAAGCATCTTTCTTGGTTTACTGCAGGAAATTCAGCATCCAACTAAGGAAGTTTTATCACATCTCTCATTCAGTTACTGTTTCCTACATTTCAAATATACTGCAGTCTGTATAGCAGCTTTTTTTTTCTTTAATTTTGTTGCAAATCTTTCCGACTTAAACCAAACTTTGACTGGTAAATGTCATGAATCTCGGGCCAGGTTTAATTAGGAATTTTCTAAATCTATTAACAAAAGAGATGCACTTAATACGTTATGTCAACCAGAGCTGGGCTTTCTTTAGCTATTTTGAGGGCTGCCATAGGCACAGCTTGAAACTTGCTTGGATTTTACATGGGTGCCGTATTTTATGTTGCATTAATTTAAAATGGTCTGTTTCACTTCATCAAGACTTTAGCTTAAGGATAATGCATTTATGTAAGATTAATCTTGCCATGTTGTTTTAGGATCAGGATTGTAAACTGCATTGTTCCGACAGTGATGTTCTAAATGTCATTTTAAAGCTTTCCTTGGGAGCTGCAGGCTCCCACTTATTCATGATGTTATCTTTAATTTCACTTGATTTTAGAATATCCCTGCTATTTTTTTCAGCATGGTAATTATTCATGAAAATTGGCTAAAAAAAATAAAAGGAAGATGACAAGGGGGGGGAAAAGAAAAGCCGCCTTAGCATTTGACAGACCTGCACAAGAATTCAGTTTTTCTTTTTCTAGCTGCCTCGGTGACCTCAAACTTCAGCGCTTTTAAAACAGTGATCTAGTTATGAATCCCTTTTGGCTAGCACAAAATTCTGCTTTTTGGAGGCCTCTTCTTCCCGTCCTTGTTCTCAACCTTTTCTGAACTGCTCCGTCAGACGCTATTGCTTGCTCTTCTAGTCCGTCAGGGGCTTCATATGGGCCTGACACACTTTGCTCTTGCTGGAGTTGCTTTAAAAAAAAAAAACCCAGCCCCAAAACTTCTGACAGGGCCGGCTGAAATGAACATACGCGATGCTCATAAAGGGTAACGAATGCCAGCAGGGCTGGCCGGAGGGTTGCGTGTAGGAGCAGAGGCAAGAATGAGCTTTTTCCCTGTGTCCTCCTTCTTGCAGGGGAGAGACCACGGCGGTGCGGAGGTCACCCACACGCTGCCTCTCCGGAAGGGAACCTAGAGCCCCGGCGGAGGAACCCCCGTGCCAGCGGCCCCCACCCCAATGGGCAGCGCCGGCAGCCCCCCACGCAGCCGCCCCGTGCCCCGGCGGCTGCAGAGCAGCCTCCCTGCCAGCCATCGCCTCGCCTGGAGCCGCCGCGCGAGAGTGAAACCAACGCTCGGCGAGGAGGGGGGTGCCTCTGCGCTGTTAATCATTTTAAAATAAATGAAGATGCTACACAAGATATATATAAATTGACGTACTAATCAGTCCCATGGTTCCTTATTTCCTTTATAATAAACAGTGGAGTTGGCAAGCACTGTGGCAGCACGAGGCATCTATATTAATCAAGAGAAGTTTGAGACACTGGAAAAATTAAACTTTATGTGATTTGGACAGCATGAAGAAGTTAAGCACTGTAACAAAAACCTCCCTGATGCTCACAATGACTATTTGATACATTTGAAAAACAGCAGTGGATTCCAAGGCTGGAGAAGTATTAATTAATGAAACTGCCACTGCCTGTCATGCTGAAAAACAAATTTAAAAAACAAAACAAAACAAAAAAACAGAGAGAGGAGGAATGGGGTGTGTGGGGAGAAGGTGGCATTCAGTGCTGAGAAAGCAATGCTTGATGAAGGATTAAAGGGACTAAAGAGAAAGACCGTCATTCTGCAATGGTTTGTTTCATTACAGTTTGGGGACCACTTGCGTTTCTAGTGCTCTTGCTCTTGACTGCGCACCATTAATAGTATGTGAATATGGAAATTGAAACACTTCCAGAAAAAAGCTTCTATTCTGCTTTGGGAGAGAAAAGCTAGTCGAACACTAAGAAAAAAAAAGACAGGCTTCTGTGTTTTACTCTCAGGACCTTTTTTTGTAACAGGGCTACTTTCTTCAACCTGATCACAAAGGAAGTCTTCACGTTTAAAAAAAAAAACAAAAAAACAAAAAAACCCCAAAACACTCAGCTGTCTAATGCCGCTGATCTTATGTTTAGAAGAGAAAAGGTGTCGCTGAACAAGTTCAGGCAGCCCTGGGCCCGCCTGTAAGGTACTCTCTGCTCCTGGGCTTGGTTCAGCAGGCCAGCTACCACGCCTCCTTGGGCCCGGTGATGTTTTGGAAGGACGAGGAACTTCTTTTGTGGTGGCAGGTTAAAATGTTCATATAAGTGTGTCATGTCTTGTACTTGGTGATCACTGGTGGTGTTAGGAAAAAAAAAAAAGAAAAAAAAAGCTTTATATACCTCTTTTACAGTAACTCTTTTAACTGCAAGTTTTCAAGGTGGGGTTGTGGCACATAACAGGTTGTTAAACCATGCAGTGTAAGCAATTAAAAATGTATTCCACAGATATAAATATTTTCTTCTCTTATTGCTGTGACACTATGTGTGATGGTAATATTTCTGAGAGTTTCAGATTTTGCACATATAATTTTATGCATTATCAAAAGTTACTGCTGCCTTGAAAGAAAATGTTCTGTGAAAATTTTGCAAAAGCTTTACTAGTTTTTTTTTAAATTGTAACATTTTGTAAAGGCAGGAAATGGATTTAAAAACCTAGCATGCTAAATATATTTTTCAAAAAAGCAATAATTTTACATGTACAGAAATGATGCTAACCTTTAATACAGGTGAGAGCAACAGTTTACTTAATACAATAATGGAATAGTGCTGTTTTTGTAGAAATGGGCTTCTGACACAAAGATTTGTTTAAAAAAAACAAAAAGCAGAAAAAAACGTTAAAGCGTGATCTTTCTGTTCTAACAGTTTTGGTGGGTGGAGGGTTGCTTTTTTTAAAAAATCTAGTCAGTAATTGGTTCTGGATACTACTTGTTACTTGTTTTAAATTACTTGACAGGTTTTGTTACTTCGCAACACTTGCAACAATGCAAATTAACTTTCTTATGTATTTTTTTTAAACTAGTTTTTCCTTACGCTATTACACCAGATGTATACCAGAATTCTCTGTAAGTCTCGGTGTAGTTAGGAATGTCTGTGCAAATACTTATAAGTGACTGTAATTAACTGTTCTGTGAAGTTATTTTGAGGGAGGTCGCATAGACACATTCCATTGTACACAAAAAAAAAAGAAAAAATGGAGAAAAAAGAAAAAAAAGAAATATTTTGCTGTGTTGCTTAATGATTATCATTTTGGGTTTGCACTAGCTTTCTTGGTTTGTTTGGGGTTTTGTTTGCTTGTTTGTTTGTTTCACTTTTGTTTTGTTGCTTTTCTGAGTCATATTTTCCGTGAGTGAAAGTAATGGTGACAGTTCAGGAATGCACAAAAGCTAGTTGCTTAGCCTCTTTGTTTGTGTTTTAGTTATTAAAAACTCTTCTGTACCCAAAATGGCACAAAAGTGTAGTGTACATGTGTAATTTCTCTTTTTTTCAATTGTATTTTTTTTGGCAAGCTGATCTAGAAGATCTCAGTTAATATTTAGAGCCAAAAGCTTATTTCTGGGGCTTTTCTTCCAGAATCTCTTGACAGAGAAGCTAGTGCTGTCACTGCCATTACCAGGGTACTAATCAGCAAAGTTTACAATCATAATTTAGCTCCATGAAGAACAACAGTAGGGGAAATCAGTTTAAATAATTATATGCTGTGTATAGCACAGAGATGAGATTTTCACTTAATTAAACAAGTAAGAGTGGGTGGGGGAAAGCCAACCTTAAAGACCATCTGTTTTCAGAAGCAAATCCCACGATTTCTATTTTCTTCTTTATCGTTGTATTGTATTGATTTGTTATTTTAGTTAGGCCATAGTATTTAAAATGAGTTTTGTTCCTTATTTATTTAGTCAGTGGGCTTTGATCAGCTCTTTTAAGCAACGTGATAGCTTTTTTTGGCTTGACATGCTCCTGTAAAGCCCTTTTGTGACTGTTACAGGGACTTTCTACTACCTCTACCAATCTACTGTTTCTTCTTCTTAACAGGTTTTTATGGTGTTGCAAGTCTAATGTAACTTAGACAATAAAGGGTTTGATTATCTACACTGCAGATTCTCAGTGTATCTGCCATCTCTCTCTCTTTCTCTCTCACTCTCTCGCGTTTTTGTGCGGTTTATTATAGCTAAAGTGTAGAAGATCTTTTTTAAACTCCACTCAACTCCTTCTTCTTAACCCTTGCCAGAGTATTTTTGTATCCTGAATGTTGTGCACTGACCAAAAGTCGGAACTTGGGGAAACTTTTTCCACGGTGCTAATCAGCTACTACATCGCCATCATGCTGTTTGCATTCTTGAAATTCCTTCTGTCAGAAATGCTATGAATAAATCGGTACATACTGCAAAATGGAAGGCAAATTAGAAAGCCAAAACAGTTTTTAGTTTTGTATTTCAAAGCCACTTAAAGTCCTTAGTGAAAAGCCTTAGTGTAAATTGCTGCGCTCATCCTATGGAAGACTCTACTTATATGAAAAGAACTAGTTAAGAAAATTATCCTTTGGAAAATAGCATCTTTTTGTTGGTGCAAAAAAGTGTTCTGCTTTTAACTGACTGTCAGATAAAAATCTGTCACTGGAGGGATTTCCAGGCGTTGACATCATGCACATTTCATGGTAGTCCCTGTAAACGTGTTGCCGCCTTCTAGTACTTTGGGGTGCAGTGTGTGGTGGAGTGCATGTGTATGTTTGTTGTGCTCGACGCTTTGGAGCGTACGTGATGTTTTGAGCTGTTTTACAAAATTGTGTCATTCTAGTGGGAGTGCATCCCGCTGTTCGCTCGTTTTCATGGTCAAAGGGTTCGTGACCAGGCCTGCGATTGGTTTTGTTTTCCTTCCTTGCTGTATTCCCATGCTGGGCTACTTAAAGTGTATCTCAGCAGCTCCAAGAGGAGTGCTAGAATTCATTGACACATTTGGGGATTTCTCCTTGAAAAACCAATCTGTCGCGAGAAGGCCTGGAACAAAACATGAGGTAACTTCTTTATTAGGTTCTTGCTACATAAAATGTGTTGGGTTAAAAGTAGGAAAGGTTGCATTTTATGGCAAGTCAAATTTCCCACTCCCCCTGCAAACCAGTATTTTTAAGCCAGCAGTTCTGTGCAAAGCACTGAATTGCAGAGTCGTCTTCCCTCGTGCTCTCTCCTTTCTCTTTTGCTGTGTTTGACAGCTCCATACTTCAGGGCAATCCAATGTTTGGAGGCAAAGCACACATGGACTCACTGGGAGCTTGTAGGTAAGGAGTGCCTGCTTGATCCCAATATTTAGAGGGTAACTCAAATGAAATGGAGTACATTAATACATATAAAAATTCCTTCCACCTTAGTTTTTCATTATAAATTATGAAATGATTGTTTCTGGAGCAGCTAGGGATGTAAAACAGTTGAAGATCAATGAATGCTTCGACACACTCTGCTGTTAACTGCTTTCTGTGGGTCTGCATATATGCCAGCATTCCTGAGAGGGACTATAGCCATGTGTTGACATCCTTAGCTGTCTCAAGGTAGATGGTAGCAGTTACAAATACATTCATGCCTATATTTTTTTTTTTCTTCAGGTTCATTAGTGCTGCTTTTGGGAGAAAGAAAAAAAAAAAACAAAACAAAACCTAACCCAAACCCTAAACCCAAGAAAAAATTGCTTTTCGTTCGAGACTGGTACAGAAAGGGCAAACCATAGATGGAAAAATATAAATCCATATGTGTGGGTATAACCAAGTATTTCCAAACTGATCACCTGTTACTAGTCAAAATGAGGGGCACTTCTGCTATTGAGAGAGAAAAGGATGTTGTGTTGGGAGTAGGAAGCAGGCGCAGAATGGGATCATTTTGTTGTGGCTTGGGTAAAGGGATCAAGAGCATTAACATGACCCAGCTCTATGGGTTTGAATACTGAGGTGGATGTCGCCCATAGGGCCATAAGAAAAAGAGACAGAGGAAAGTGTGTGGAAGATCAGTAAGGGGCTAAGTTTTGATCCTGTGAAATTCAAGTAAGTAGGTGGAAGGCAGTGTGTGAGAAGGGCCAAAGCTGAGGACAGGACCAAGGAGAAGCCGGGAGTGGAGTGAGGGGTTTAGAGGAGAATCACCAAAGAACTGAAAAGTTGCCGAAAAAGGTAAAGTCAACAGTGTGAGAGAGCAAAAGGATGTGGAGATGGAGCAGAAACTCTGAAACCTAACCAGAAGAGGTCTGTGCCCATCGCAAAGGGCTTCCGTGAAAGGGAGGAGGGATGTGCAGGCAGCTTCTGGGGAGATGGATTGGAAACTTCAGAAAATAAGCACATAATTTAAACTCGGTGAATCATCTTACTCTGCAAAAATGTTCTTTTGCGGTATAAGCCTGAATGATGTTCTGACAGAAAATAAGGGAATGCCTTTTTGGATCTTTACTCTCTTGACTGATGGGTGAACCAGAGTTAGGACTATAATTATGAATAGTTGAGGCTGGACTGAAGGGTCTCTCCAATACCCAAGGGGTTTTGAAAAGCACATTGCTCTTTTCAAGAAACAAGCAGGCTCTGATTAGCCCCAAGCAGGAGGGGGAAAAAAAAAAACCTGAGGCAGGCAAGAAGGCATAGTGTTTTAAGCAGATGCTGAACTGGAGCAATGCTTTGAGGATGCTAGAGGGTACATTCAGATAGCGTTCTCTAATACAGAATATTTTAAGATGCCTTGTAGTATGTTGGATAAAAGAGCTGGGGATGCTCAAAGCCGTTAAGAAAAAATGTCCGATACTAAAATGGCTTCAGACGCTTGGCTCTCTCCTTTGTGAAATCTTTTGTATGTCAAACTTAAGTTGTGGTTCATGTAAGATTGTTACAGATGGTTTGATTTGTTTGTTCCTGTGTCATCAGCGTTATCTACAAAGGTGAGTTACTTGTCAACAGTTTAGAAAATGTGAGGTACCCATGTTCCCTTTCTGTAAGTGAAAATCTCTGCATGTCGTATTTCATCATCATCAACCCAAGTACCACAGGAATGTTAGAAGATTTTTCTAAGCAGAGAAAAATGATTTATTTACCTTCTAAATATTCGTTGTTCTGGTATGACATAAAAGGGACATTGGCCCTCCAGTTCATCTTACTCCCAGAATTCAGCTTACTTTTCTGGGACAAGGCAGTGTTGTGCCTTGCCTGGGACAATTAACGAGCCACTGCTGGTTTCTGAGACCTATGGCTTGCCGCAGAGTGCTGGAGCGGTGCTCTGATAAACACGTTTTTGCTAGGGATCTCCTTTGGCAAAGGTGGGTCATGAACTGAACCATTTCTTGCTTTTACCGCAAGTTTCACGAGAGACATGCTGATGCTGCAGGGACACTGGGTCTGTTCTTCCAGATGGGAACCAGCAGAGGGAGGTCAATGCCATCATCTCACCTACGGAGGACCATGGACTTAAATGGTAACTAGTTTGCTGGCTACTACCTTTCCAAACTTTTCATCTTCATGTGTTCCTCTCCTTCTCCCTCGGAGAGCACAGATGTAGGTGGTTGCTTGCACCATGGAGGAGGTGACATCTCCAGAGCACTGGTGGGAACAGGCAGCTGGGAAGAGTTTCTGTCGGCAAGAAGTCCACGTCAGCGGCTTGCCAAGACTCCCGTCCCCTCTGCTGGGGTTTCCTCCCTATCTCTCCTGGCAAATGGCAAATTGGTTGTTGTGTGGC
Source organism: Pandion haliaetus (assembly GCA_013401275.1). Taxonomy (NCBI): domain Eukaryota; kingdom Metazoa; phylum Chordata; class Aves; order Accipitriformes; family Pandionidae; genus Pandion; species Pandion haliaetus. The sequence continues at coordinate 107,834 of VYZV01000040.1, forward strand.
CGTGCTCCCAATAACGTGCAAAAGCCTGCTGTGGATATGAGAATGATTGTTTTTTTTCTTTTCAAATATTGACAGAGTAGAGAGCATCCCTGGACTGCATTGTTAGAGAGACATTCTGGAGGAAGCCTAGTGCAGATGCAATACTAAGAATGTTTTCTATCTGTAGGAATGGTAGGTCTGCTGGCAGGCTCTAGGGGCTCTTTGCAGTGGTGGATTTGTGGAAATCTGCTAACTAGAAGGTGGAATCGTGGAGATTTGCTCCGATGCTCAGTCTGTGGTTGCTCACCATCCCTGCCTTGAGAAGGCAAGGTTGTCTGCTGCCACTGGCCCTGGGGTGGTACGGGGAGGCATGCAATTGCTGCTTGCCTGGCAGTGACACGCGTGTGTGGCTCTTCCTTGGGCTCCCTTCCCCGACACACTCGCTTCCCCAGTTCTCAGCCAGCAAGCAGGGGGAAGATCTGCTCGCTCATGTCCCATGAGCCGCATCCACTAGGACAGAGCCATGAAGGGAATCGGGACCAGTCTGAGCCCTGCCATTGAGGAGGGTGTCTCTGCTTTGGCAGAACTGTATTTTGGGGTTTTTTTTTTTCTGTTTTGCGCCAACCATGCAGTGTGAACAGCCCGGGAGCCAGCAGCCTGGAGCTTCTTTAGCTGGGGAGAGGTTCCAGGCCTCCTTGGAGGACCCTGCGTGTGATGAGCGACTGGGACTCTGGGCAGTGACTTCTGGAAAGGCTCTGCAACTCTCTGTTCACCCTTTGCAAGTAAGGGCTCCCTAGCCTTTGGCCACGGGTCATTTATGGACAGAAGTGACTTGCAAGAAGCGTGTGGGAGCTTCCTGAGCTAGGTAGAATGCAGTGTTAGGTTTAAATCCAAGCAAGCAAAATTCTAGTGAATTCACCATTTTTTATTGCTGAAGATAATCCGATGGGTGATTTTATTCATCTGGTTCTTTGCTCAGTGTTGTATGTGATGTTTGACAAAGCAATTTGCCAGTTACAGTGTTGAGGGTAGGGGGAAGGACAGGTAGTGAGCAAGTGTCAAAAATGACATAGGCTTTTCACTTGCTGCTGGAGAGGCTGATGATTTACTTCACAGCACACTGTTTATGGGCTACTCCGTTTCCTACACTGCTCCTGGAAGTTTTAGTGCTTTCAGGGTTAGAAACATCTAAGGGATTCCCTGCAAAGCTACTTAAGTTATTTTCATTTTGTCTCCACCGACGGCACACAATGTGAGAAATCACACGGCTTTTAAGGTGAGGCAAGTAGAAGGGGAATAGTCCAAGCGGTAGCAGTGTTGCTGTCCTAAACTGCTGTTTTTTCAGAGCATGACATTAAATCATTCTCATTTGCATTGGTCCTGTTAAATAAACAGTGACTTTAAAATGAGGCACAGCTGGAAGCACCATTAAACCCACCTGAATTTTGCTTCTCAAGTTGTATTTTCTGAGTGTTTGCAGAAAATGAGTCTTTGAGAGTTTTTAGAAAAAGAAAAACAAGCTAAGTTTAGAGATACTATTTTGATGGTAGCCAGAATTGCAGTGCTTCAGGAATCTGAACTTGCAAGAAACAGGTGAGCACTGAGGTGGCATAGGAAGAAACACTAAGGCTGTAAACCTAGCTAGATGTTGACTTGGCCATGTTGTTACTGGCACTGGTTTGGTAAATGTGACTCCAGGGAGGACAGGTGCTTTGTAGGGCCTCCTCTGATCATTTTTCATACTACTTCTGGCAGAATAATTTTCTCTGTAAGATTAGTTTCCTTTATTATTACGTATCTTAGGTAGGTGTGTGTCTGTGCTGGGCACAGTATGGTAAGAGACATTTCCCCTTGTGAAAGCTACATGTGGGTTTCCATGCAGAAGTGACTTTCAGCTGGGCTTGAGGGCAAATTGGCCCTCTGCCCGCCTCACTTACCTGCTTGAATGCCTTTAAGCTGCCTGTGAGGCAAACTAGTTGCTGCTTTGAGAAGAGAGGTGCAATGCACAGGGGATGCGGGCAGTGCTCTAAAGGCATGACCTGTCATGGGGATGGGCCCTGGCACTCTTGGTGTCAGTCAGTCTGCCCAGAAATTCTGCTCTTACTGCAACCAAGGTACGAAACAAATAATGCTGGCTGGGTGGTGGACATTGCTTGCCACAAGGGCAGGTGGGATGTGTAGGTGGTCTGGCTTTGGACTGAGCCCAGGCTGCCTACCAGGGCAAGTTGGATGGGAAAGAGCAGGATTTCACAGCATAGGCGTGTAGGAGGGCTGTGGAGGAGCCTCACCCCACACACCTCTTTGTGTAGTATGGTATGGTGAGCCACAGGCAGCAGGGAGCGCATAAAGGACGTGACGACAATCTCTCCACTGGGCCGGTACAAAGGAAGAGTAGCTGTTCACTGCCCTACCACCATCTGTAAAGAATGATGTTGCGTCCTTTTTTTATGCTTCCAAAAGATGCTCTAGCGGGAGGACATTGAGCTGAGGGTTTGGGGTGGCACAGGAACTTGACAGTCTTCACCTGCCCAGGTAATGATGTGGAAAGTTGGATACTTTGCTGTTTCTACAGAGCCTTTAATTGTTGTTTTTAATTATTCCATCTGTCTGTGAGTCCTTGTCACTTTTGTACTGTTGGAAGGATGCAAGCTGTTTCTGGGAAGAGACTGAAAGCCTTTGGAGTTTTCTCCATCCTTTCCAATATGGAAAAAGGGCAAACCAGCTTCTCCTCCCCACCTGTGTGTATTTGAAGCAACTGCATTAACATCAGTGGGTTTTTTGCATAGTTGCATGGCTGACTGTGGGGACAAATTTGGCCTCCAGTCAATGATGCATCAGAACTTGATATATGCCTATTTGCATAGTTATTTTATGAAGGGAAGGGGTTAGAACAGGGATTGCAGGATGATTGCAAAATGGTCCTGTTCCCTACTCGCATCTGGGGAAACTGACACCAGTCCTAAAGCCAAGCTCTAGTTAAATCAAGAGATTAGCGTGCAGCTGATGTTATACATTAGGTCGTAAGGTTTAACTGAAGTTTCTTCTTTTGGCAAGAAATCTTTTTTTTTTTTTTTTTTTTAAATAAAAACCAACAAAAAACTTGCAATAAAGTAGTCTCAGAAGATGGAGGTAAACAGGTGTAGTTGTCCCAGTGAATCAATTGCAAAGAAGCAATGAAAATGATACTTAATATACTTTAAAAGATTTGGCTTTAGTATGGAAATGATACCAGTTGAAGTGAAAGCAATACTATCTACGTGGGAAAGTGGCATTGAAGTACTCTTTCTTTCCGCCGCCTTTTGTCAATAAGAGAGGCTTGAATTATGCATTAGCGAGCTATAGAGTTATGGAAGATAATACAGCAAGGTTATGAACCCAGAACAAAAGAAGGGGAAACTAGGTTCAACTCGGTAATATATCACTTGGAACATATATAAATGGTTATAATGCTTTGCACATTATAAAGACAGTAGTCACGTATTTAAATGAGAATGGAGCCATTGCTTAAAGATTTTCTTCAAATATTAATTTGGGCATTGTAATTAGTTCTTCTTGGGAAGGCTTGCAATGTTCAGTATGTTTAGAGTTTTGTGGAATATTCTAGAAAATGATTCTTAAGTAGATGAGATCTAGGATTTTACATAGATCTCAATTTGTATTCACATAAATGAAATTTTGAATTGCTGGCTGTGAATAGTCATCTCTTGAAACGAGAGCGATCTTTGGACAGAGATGGCCAAAGCAATGCTAGTTCTAAGTACCAAGTATTTGGAGGAGAAACCATAAGCAAAGAATTATTCACAGCATTTTTTTTTTTCACATCATTAATTTTTTTATAATATGCTTTGCTCCCTAAATTGACAAAGAGAAAGGGAAGCAAAATCTGTCAGCTAATTGATTTGCTATCTGCTGGTGGTTCCTAAATGGCGCATTTCTGCAAAGCCCTTCCCCTGAGTGAGGCCCAGCCGCTGTTACCTGCCGGGTGCTGGTGCTTCTCCTGACCTTGGTGTCCAGCCCAGGAGACCTTGTCTACCCCAGCCCATGCAGGGTATTCGTCTGCAGCAGTGGGGGAAACAGAGAAGCTCACACTTAAACCTGACCTCAGCAGCCCCAGGTTTATTCGTTATGTTGCTCTGTATACAGATATGAGGCGCACCGTTCCCAGGTCAGTTTTGTTTGGAGATAGAGCGCTTTCTTCCCAGTTCCTGAAGATAGAGCAGCATGGGGCTGGGAATATACAGGAGGACAGAGAGCTGCTATTGAAACATCGTATGTCCTGGTCCTTCTGTGGGTCTGGGAGCACGGGATGACCCCGAGAGCTTCCGCGACGTCGGCTTTGAGGTCCTTGGGCCGCCCCACTGTGAGTGGCATTTGGGCTTGGGCAGATGTTGGAGCTGGGTCCCCACTCAACTCCTTCTTCTTAACCCACATGGAGCAGATTCGCTTTGTAGTCGATGTGGAGCAGGGAGCCTGCTGTAAGCCTTTTGAGATATACAGCCTTTGCCTTCCCTGCTCAGCTTTGGAGGCTCTTGGAGCCCGGCTCCTTCGGTCCTCCATGCTGGGCTACGGCCGCTGCCAGTCCTCCCTGTGCCGCTGCCCGCAGGTGCAGGCATGGCCACCTCCTGCTCCCAGAAGTGCTCTGCTGTGGAGGTTGTCTGCCCTCGACCTGCAGCGTAGGGAAAAATGATGGTCTGGGTTTTGTTGCTCTTGCTAAAAATGTAGCTAAAATTTTAGAATGTTTGTTTTTTTTTTTTTTCTTAAGAGGATTTTGGACAGAGATCAGGTAGAGAAAAGTTAACCACAACAGATTTTGGTTGTTGGGTGGGTTTGGTTTGGTTTGGTTTGGTTTTAAATAAAGAATTACGGACTTTGAAAACAGGGTCTTCCGATGGCTGAAGCTGTTTACTACATCAGTGAGAGACATCTGATGTGCACTCACAGTTCCCTGAGCTGTATCATTAAACAAGGGTAAGTTAACCACCTTCAGTCCACTGTTATTTGCTTTTAATCACAGCTGAGGAGCTGCTTAAGAAAACTCTTGGGAAAAGCAAACCATTTCTTGAAGAGAGGACTAGGGAGTCCAAGGTAAGCATTTACCAGTTGCCAAGAATCTTTAGATTCATTTAGTGTCTCATTATTTGGTGAATAAACCACCTGGCATTGCTTAGAAAAACATCAGTATAATTCCTTTCCAAGACAGACCTAATTGTATAGCAGTGTGTGGCCATTATTTTCTTCCACACCCAATCTGAGACTGGGAGCACATGCCGCATATTTTCATTCTCTTTTCGTTTCAAAAACAATGTCCTTAAAAAATGAATAATTGTGGGGAAATGGTACTATGTTTGGCTACTCGCACTAACTGCCTTGCTTAAGAAAGGTGCCAGCTGAACCCTTACAAAAGAAGTAAAAATACACACACTTGCCCCAGCATTATTGTGCTCTGTAATGGATGGTTATGATGAGGAAAACAGAGGAGATTTCAGTTTTGTCCTTTGTGAGGTTTCTTTTTGGGCTTATAGACGAGGGCTCCATCGTCTTGAATTACTCATCAAGAAGCCCCTTGGTTTTTCCTCCTCATTACATGTTTATAGACTCCCATGCATGTAATCATGAAGATTGCAGTCCTTGGTTATGAGAGAAGGGGTAATTCCTGACTTTTGATTGTTCTCACTACCTGCAAATTTTGGAAACCAATTCTGAAGAGCGCCTAGTGGGAGCTGGTTGGGATGTTGCAGGGATATATGTCCAGTTCATTAGTTTTATTTAGTCGAGGGACTGCTGCGTATTGCACTGGGCATGGAGGCTTTTTGAATTTGGGTTTCACTCCTGAGCATATGGTGCACTGCAGTAATTAAGCCTGACAGTCATGAATGCACAGATCACTTCGAGTAAGCGATTTCAACTTGGAAGAACCAACATCTTGGGGCCACCTAGGGAAAGAGGTAAATGCATCCTTACCCTTATCGTATAGCCAATACCAGTGAAGAGCATAGCAGGACTGAGTTCTCGGGTACTTATGTCGTGCAGGTGTGAAGGTCACAACTTCATCCAGCTCTTTGCTTCTGCTTGTGCCTATCTCCTTGTTGCTGAGGTGTAGCTCCCACCAGTTGCTTTTTAGTGAGGTTTCTGGTTTCAGGCAAGCTCTGGGAGAGTTGAGGAGCTGTGACCTGTGGAGGAGTCATGGCTTTTTCCTGACTATGGCTTGCTGCTGTGGTACGCAATGTCCTCTGGAGCTTGGAATGGATGTGGAACAGAAAGCCTGAGAACACACAGCCTGTGCAACCTCAGGGTGCACTGTCTCTGGTGCCAGTGTCCATCCATGAGAGGCTGGTGCTAATTTGCTTGCTACACAGCCTGGATCATGTTACAATTTTCATAAAAGTTTTCAAATTTTCAAACTCCTGGAAATCTGACAATTTAGCAGAAGTAATGTTTGGTCCATAAAATGTAACACAGTTTAAAAAAAAAAAGGGGCGGTGAGGATACAGACAGTTTCTGTGTAGAAAGTAATTGGTAACTTGGGTAGTTTCAGACTGGTGTTGGGTCTCCTGTAGGCTGAGGAAAAGCTGCTACTGCTGCTTTCCGTAAAAGTAGGCACCTGTCCTTGCTCTTCATTTCCAGTACTTATTATTTTTACCACATTCATATTTTTATATTTTGCTTTTGGAAGACACAGGGACAGAATGATACTCCCTTCCCCCGATCTCGCTGTGATTATCTAGCATAAATCTCCCTTTATAATCTTATCACTGGGCAATTCGGTTATTTTAAATGTGAGCCTGCTTGCCCACTAATCAGTTCATCTTCAGGTTTTTAAAAGCGCTATTTCATAATTCTGCACATTCCAATTGCTTCTGAGTGTCCAGCCCAGCTCTGCCTTCACTTATCCCCTTCTCCTTCCTTTCTGACAAGGCAGGCTCTTTCCCTCGCTCACAGTCTCCACATTCCTTCCAAGTTGATGCACATAGTCATTTGTAATCAAGGCTGTAAATTGTATTTAAAGCTGTACTCCACTATCCATGGATATTTGAATCATAAATGAGAGTATTGTCCTGCCTGTACTCTCACTTACTCTTTCAGCCGTAATAGATCCTTTCATTTGTGCTCAATTAGCTTTTTCCACTCCTGCATTCAGACCCTGAAAGTTTCCACTCTTTTCCTCAGGTCTTGAATACTGATGGTGTGGCCACGTTTGCCTCTACCCCATAATTTGTTTAGCTCTTTTGTGCCACAGATTTCACTGAATATGGTTTGTTTGTTTTGGTAAGTCCAAACGCCATGACGATATTGTGCCATAATATAAAAATGTTCCCTTTAATTATTGCTGGGGTGCTACGGCTCTGGGATGGACCTCTTAGGCGTTTGGGCTTTTATGTCACCAGGTTGGATGTAACCAGAATTTTTCTAGAAGACTGCTTTTGGGTCGTGGTTTTTTGGTTTTTTGGTTTTGTTTTTTTTTTATTCTGATAGAGCAGCGGCATAAGTCACAGCAATCAAGTGTCAGGAAGAGTAATTTTTAGAACAGCACCCCGCAGCGTGCAAGTACACGGAGTCCTCTTCCTTTTGCTGCAGCGTCCTTACGCCAAGATGGGTAATCCAGCCCGGTGCCATCCCCAGCTCCTTCCAGCACCCGCTCTGCCCTCCCGGTCTGGGGCAATAAAACCTTGGCAGTGGTGCCGGCTGTTCCTCGTTAGGCATTATGTCTCCCCTGCGACTTCAGCCCGATGCAAAATATATGGCTCCTAATATTTGTAATGATTTGTCCTGCTGCCGACGCAGCTTTTTATGTTTGCTGCCATCTCCGAAGGTGGAATTAGAGAGAATCTTCTTGCAAGTGAGCGTTTTCTTTTCCCTTCACATTTCCACCCCTGGGTTTTGTTTCTTTTTTTTTTTTGTCTTTGTTTTCTGAGAAAAAAAGCAAAACTCGGAGAAAATTAGCTAGCTTCACTACCTTGCTTTGTACTACAAAATGTGCACATACTTTTTCAGTATGTGATCACCCAGGTTTTATTTCTCTTCTCGTTCCATAAATGTGGGCTGACTCTTTTTTTTTTTTTTTAATTTGTGTTCATTTCTGTTTTGAAAGTATTTTTAGGGGAATTCTCTTTCACTTTGAACAAAGCTGGCATGTTTCAATAAATGTTTTTGTTCTGTACTGAGCCCTGAGATAATGTTGCAGGCAAGGTAATTGATATTTATTTGAAACTAACATCTCAGAAATTATTTTGTGATCATCTTCCCCTTGCAAGATGATCATGACCTTTCTTTCCAGGACTGTCCATGGATGGAGGGAGAATCTATTTGGATTTTGTTTTGGATGAAGTTTGTTCTTAATATTTGTGATGGCTTCTAGTAGGTTTAAACTGAATATGACAGAGGAACTAATTTCTAGTTTATTTCTCTCACTATAGATAGGCATCCCTGAGTTTCCCTAATTTTTACTCTAAAGTTTTCCTATCCTGGGATACTCCAGAATTAAAAAAAAAAAAGTAAAAAAAAATCCGTATCTCTGACGGACTAAAATGAAGAGTGTTTTACTCTGTGTGTAAGTGCACAGAAAACAAGGAGGGAGCGGGACGAAGACAGTGGATGTGTTAGGGTATTAATCTGGGATGTGAATCTGAAAGCAAGCCAGGAAAATAAACCAGCTAGTAAGACCTTTGTTTGTTGACCTGCATTTGGTGGGGAGGATTTAGGGAAAGAACTCTGACCCTAAATCTCACCAGTAAGAGATGACAAATTTAAGCAATAAAGTATCATGCTTGGGGCAGTATGCAGGGGCACCAGAGCTTGTTGGACAGAACTTTCTAGAGCAGCCAACTCTAACATTAACCCCTTCGTGAACATTGAATGTAGCTAGATTGTCTTTTCATATTTAGGGATGTCCAAAGTATAAGACTTTTTTTTTTTGTTTTGTTTTGTTTTTTTTGTCTTTCTTTCTTTTCCCCCAGTTAGAACGGACTTGAAAACTCCCCCAGACCTCATTTATTTGACACTTTTCATTTGACAGGTCTGAAATGTTTAATTTTTGTGAATCCAGAATCTTTATAGATCCCCAAAGAGACCTATATAACTAACCAAAACATGGCACAGCTATTCAAAGCCTTTATATATGTAAGTATAAAAATCTCAGTCGCCATTATTTTCGTAGACACCTTTCTCATTGTGGGACCCTACTCATCTATACAGAAAAGTCAATTTGAAAACCTGTCATTTCTTCCTGAAAGGAGGGTCAACGTGTGCCTCTGCTGGTACAGATTTTTCCACATAAACTGACCTTGTGCAGCATTTCTACTTAGTGAATTAAAATAAGTGGAGAGAGCCAGCCGTGTACAAGTCTCAGTGGCCTCATTTTATTATACGCACTTTAAGGATAGACTGTTAAGGAGGAACATTGCTTGGATGATGGTGAGTAGTGATTCAGGCAGACAAAGCACAATGGAATTGCTCAGTTTGTATCCTGATCTGCCGATTTCCACAGCTGCAAGTCCTGTGCTCTCCTCCCTCTTTGTACATCTGTACCCTGCGCATATTATTATATCTCATCTCCAGAGTTACTGCTATTTGTATATCGCATACTGCAGTCATGACATCTGATATTGCTATCAATACATTATTCATCTTTGGTTTTATTTTGGGTTTGGATATTGTCTGAGTTGCAGGCTCCTGACAGCAGGGAATGATCCCCTCGTCTCAGTCCAGAAGGTCACCATCCTTCGCCGCAACAGACGTGTACCAACGTTACAATCATTGGTGACATCCTACCACACTCCAGCGAGGTAGCTTGCTCTGAACACGGATTTGGATTTATACGTGTCTTTTATTCCTTTGTATCCCAAGTTCTCCATAGTCTTAAGGATGGGCTGAGAGGGAGGTAGGTGGAGGTCGTGGAAAGAGAACACTGGAAGGAAAATGCGATGCAAATCAACAAGCATCATTGTCAGCAGCGTGCCAGAAGCGCATTAGAGGGACTTGGATGTAAGGAGGTCTGAGCCTGGCTGGTGATATGGAAGAGAGGATCTCTTTTTGGGGAAGTGGTCAAAGACGGGAGGAAAAACAACGGGATCCATTCCTGGCTGCTCCTGTGCTGTTTGAAAACACACTCGTGCCTGTTCCCTTTGGCATACGTCCCTTGGGCATCTTCCAAACTGGAATTGCCTGGCAGCAAAGCAGAAGTTGTTGGGATGTAAAAATGCCCTTATTTCACATTTTCAAATTCAAACCGCCAGTACATTGTAAATGCTAGCTGTCCATTACCTGCATGCACAGAGGTGCGGTGGCATGTGTGGCACACTGAGGTTCTCACTGGCCAGAGACCCCCAGGAGCTCTTGAACCAGGGATGCGATGTAAGGATGGATTTTCTTCTCAGAGAAGAAGTGTGACTCTCACCATTATTTTATCATAGTGTTTTGGTATTTAATATACAAGGATTTGACAAAGTACTACCATATAATCTTCTAACAATACCCATTTTGTCCCATAAAATTATTATATCCAGTCTTAAAATGTTAAATATGTCACTATTAGGGTAGAGTACCATAAAATTCAGTTTATAATATTAAACCTCAAAAATGACACAATGTTATCCATCACATTCCTTGGTAATATTCAACTTTCTTCATTTTTCTTTAATTTTGCATTTTAGTATAACAAATTGAGATTAAAGCCGCAGCCTCCAGTTCAAGGTCTCTTGGTGGTGAATGGCAGTAAAGTTACAAGTAAAGTGATAAGAAAACAAATCACACTGAAATCTAATATTTAATAACATTTCAGACAGATTACAGAGATTTAAGACCCTGTGCTGTAATCAGCATTGGATCAGGGCAGATATGCTAGTAATTGCAGAGGGAAATGCTCTCATCTCCTTGAAATAAATGCAGATCATCAGCAGAAGACTGGAAATATACTGAACAGCTAGTATAAAACCGAGATTTCTTTCTGGTAGGTTTTTTTTTTAAATTTCTATTGTGCTCCCAGAACCTCCCTGTGAACTCTACGTTACATTGTTTGCTTTTAACTGAGGAAATTGTATGTTCCCCATTCCCTTCCATTCCCCATCACCTCTGCAGTTGGTGCTGGTATTGCACAACTTTCATCTGGACTTTTACATTTCTTGAATAAATGTAGGTAAAACTTCCTTAAAAATGAAAAAAGCCCCCCAAAAGGGCTTTAAATGCTCTGATGCATTTCTACATATTTTCTACTTTTTTTTAAATATCTTTATCATCCTGTATTTTAGTTTTAGAATACCAGAATGTATCAAAATTATATTTTTATTCAGCTCATAAAGGACTAAATCTCCTTTTGAAAATTTACTCAACTGACAATGAGCTGATGGTCAAGTTGCACAATAATGCAAAAAAAAAAGTTACACTTGAGTTAGCGCGGCTTTCNNNNGTAATGTACATATCAATTACTTAGTGATGCATTATATGGTATAATCTAATTCAGCATGTCAAACTTTTCAACCCAATTTATAAATTCAGCTGCATCAGCCTCTGCATCATTTACACCAAGTAATTTTTAGCTTCTCTAGAAATCAGCTCCTATGGAAAAAAATGGCTAGATTTATTGTGTGTTATACTCTGGGACCTAGTTTGCTCAGTGAGCAAAATGAATGCGATGAGTTTCACACAGTAGAACTAGATATTGTGTATTGTATTTTGTATGCTGAGCCTTTTTCTTTCTTTTCTCTCTCTCTCTCTCTCTTTCTTTCTCTTCCACCCCCCACCCCACCCCCCCACTAGAGCTCGCCAGTCTTGAATATGTCAGTGTGGCTTGAATGTGCAGTCACATTCTGAGGTATGTATTTGGACTCTTCAATGGTGCTTTGCATTTCTTTGAGACCTTTTATGGGAAGGAAATAGAGAAATGTGGGCTAAAATGCTGTGCGGTTGTCTCATTATTTCTTTTCCATTAAAAAAAAAAAAAAAGAGT
>VYZV01000040.1:119788-137251 GCA_013401275.1 Pandion haliaetus
GTTAGTTTTTGTTAGACAGGGACTCCTCCGTTACATAGTATATTCAGCATCTACTGTGCATGGCTCCATACTGATACTTGCAGACAGCATGGGGTATGGCGTACCAATTTAGAAGGCCAAGACAATAGTTCTGTATCTGCTCCGAACAAAGAAATTATCATCCCCAGCTAGCAATTACTTTGACAAAAGGATAAATTGATTTTCAACATTTATCTCATTCCTGGCTGTTTTTTAAATTTTATTTTTTAAAATAGCAAAACCGAAAACCCTAGAGAAAGATGAAGACTAATGGCTAGTAATCAGAGGATAATAAAGTGTGACCAGAAAAATTAGAAGCTCCCCTGCAGCTCTGATTAAGCCAGAAGGAAACATATCTGCAGAAGGGTGGCAGAATAGGACCTGCAAATACATGCTCCCCTTTAGGGCAGGATTCTGTCACCCTTCCTCAGGCAAAGTAACATTTTTGTACCTAACTGGTCAGGAGCAGCAGGCAGTATGGCATTTGGCGAGTTTCAGCTGGAAAAGCTTGTGCCGCAATACTCAATACACAGTGCTTAGGCTACAGTCAACTGCCTCTGTACTGTGGGGATGTTAAGTGTGAGTGTCACCAGCCAGAGAGATATAAATTAAAGATATTTAAGGAGAAATTTCACAAAGGGGATTGTTCTGGCGCATAAAAAGGGAAACCAATAAAAGTTTGGTACAGAGGAGTACTCATAGAGATTGAACTAATATGTTTTATGAGGTTTCTTTTAATTAAATTTACAGTTTAACAGATTTTATTTCTACATGTGTTAGGCATGAAGAGGAAAGAGGACAGTCTGATGTAGTTTTCCTAGAATTGAGGCAAATTTTTTCCTCACAGTTGTGAATATATCCTTTGCTCGGTGACTGTGTTTATCTTCTAAGTGGTGGGGAATATGGGTTTACTATCTCAGTTAATTCTCTGCTCTAACACCCATAAAGTGTAACGCTTTAAACAAGTTTAATTTTTAAAATCTATTTTGCACATGCCCTTTTGACAGAGACATTCCACAAGCAGATAGCTTTTTATACTGTACGTGGGGTACGGCGTCCGACAGAGATTACTGTATAACCTGAAGTATAAGTATTGGGGTAAAATACAAGACTGTATGCATGGGATTTCATCCAGAGCACTCAGCCAAAAGAAATACTGAACCACCGCTAAATCATCCTAATGAGTTAAGTATTGTGTGTGGTTTTGTTATTTTAAGTAAATGCACTCGTATTTGTTTCTGGAACTATAAGGGATCAGTCAAGCAAATGTTTCCGTGAAAGGAAAAAAAATATATGTTCATAAAACTTACACCGCCTTACTTTCTTGGTGGCAAAGTATTTAAAATAATTGTTCAATGAAAGACTAAACATTTTCTTGGAAAACTCATTTAACTCGAGAATTAGGCATATAGGGTGTCCACTCCACTGTATATAATAATAAACTTCATTCTTTCTTTTTTTGTTTTACCTTTAATCCATAGCCACCTTTATAAAATCCATATGTTACATATAACTAGGCATTTTCATTTGAAAAAAAACCGCAACCACCCAAACCTACAAAGAATTAGACTTGCAGGCCTAAGAAAAACATTTGACTGGTTTCCAGTTTAAATTGGGAGTGAGGGAGTGGAGAGAGGGGCAAGGTAAGAAGGAAACAGTACATCTCAGCCTAGGCTCAGCGTTGGGTTGCCAGAACGGGGGCTTTCAATAGGAACAAATAGAACTGCCTCAGCCTTTACGCTCTTCTCCAGTTTTCTGTGGGTGTAGGGATTAAGGAACTACTGCAGTTCATACATGAATGGTTTCCCTCCCAGATGTGAAACATCTTCCAGACAGCTTGGCCGGGAGGTTTGGAAACATCTGCTGCTCTCTCTTCTCCCATCCCCACCTCCCGGCCATGCAGATTGTGATGGGTATAAGCATGGGAAAACCAAAGGGGTAATTTCTGGTTATTATCATTGTTTGCTTTTGAATAGGAGTTGGAAGTTTTTCTTTGCGTGCTTTGCCCTTGCTCTCCTGGGTAGTGAAACAAGGAGGCATAAACACAGCACAGTGTTTGGAGGGGGGTGGTGTTTAACTCTGGTGGGTAACACACCTTCAGAATGATTCTGGTTGGTAAGGGGCTTCCAGCCAAGGGCCATTTGACATGCAGCCTGGGGCAGTGGGGAGCACAGCAAAACCAACTTCATTATATCTTTTGAGGTCTCCCAGATCTTGGCTTACTGAGAGAGTTCGTTCGTTACTTGGTATGATTTAGGGCAGTCACACATGCAACCCGGTATCCCGGGGGGTTCTCCCATCAGCCATGTGTTGCTGGAGTCCATCAAGGTGGGAACATGCCATGTCCCAGTTTTGAAGTACCACCTGCTATCTCAGCTGTCTGTTAGTTGAGGTTTGTCCTTCTGGAAAAGCCTTCAGATGGTCATTTACGGCAATGTGTGAGACTCGCAGGAACAGAAGAGAGGGACCGTCCCTATGGCGGGCCACAGCCTTTTCCTTAGTCTTCACCAGGCAGTCTCAGTCCCAGCAGCACTGGTTTGTTCATATACATTATGTAAATACATTGTTCTGGCTGAATTTGCTGGGTTCACAACTCTCCCCTCCAAAAAAACCCCTCAACCCAACCACCACTTTAGAAGATATTTCACTGAGCAGCACCTATAACTAAAATGATTTAAGGGATTTTTCACTCTATGATACAGAAAGACCAAACCCAGTATAGAACTGGTTTTTTTGCTTTTCCTTATAAATCTTTAGTATTTAAAAATCATAAAAAGACAACATTCTGTTTATGTGGTTTTTTTTTTTTTTTTAAATAATCCTTTTCACTTCTTTGAGAGAAAATACATTTTGGCTAAGTGTCTTATCGGTGTATTTTTTCCAGCTGTAGGCAAAAAAGACCTATTTTGGTGTAGATGTCACCACTTCAAAAGAGCAGAGGCCTATAAACACAGAGCGTGGTTTCAGTTTTACCATTACAGGCTAAGGCATGGTGTGTCCATTACCAACACCTGGAGAATGCGACAACGACTAAAAGTGGCATTATTGTGTTTCTCATGGATGCTTTACTGGGGAAGTTCAGAGGTGGAGACACTTGTGATAGAGACAGTTCTACAGGGATTTTTCACTTCATGCCACATGATAGTTTTAAAAAAATTCTGCTAAGAAATGTCAGAGGTGAACCGAACAGCTTGAGTCTAGTGCAAAAATCAATGCACATGTATTCTTTAGGTCCCAGTTCTGCTCTGCAATATGTGTGTATGCCTACAAATTATAAATGCATCTGTCTGAGAAATCATGCCTTTGGTGTTTGTTGCCTACTTTCTCTCTGCCGCAGGTTTCTGTCTTGAAGTGAGGTCAGTAGATGTTTGCGTAGCTACCGCAACCTCCTTTTTGCAGGAGGGGACAGCAGAGTCCTAGGTGCACACAGTATTGCAGGCAGTTTAGGAGATGGTGTTTTCCCCTCCCCTCTCTCTGTTTTTTCACCTATGCTAAAGCCTGCTCCGTTGAGCAGCTTCTCTCTTAGCCATCTGCTAAGGATATTTCTACCCAACACCTTTTCCAGGCAGAAGCACCCACGCTGCCCACGTGCTGGGCTGACCAAAAGCCCCGTGGCTACCGTGAGCCCGCGCTCCTCATCCCTGCAGGCCGGTTAGCCGCTGCTCGGCATGGCACTGATGAACTCGCCTGCATGCTGGTCTGTTGGGAGGGCAAGCAAGTCAAGCCGCGGCAGCTCAGGTGGAAGGCAGAAAATGCTTGTGCAAGCCGGGCAAGTATCACGGAGGCAGTATCTCAAGTCCGCCCCAGTTTCCACGCTCAAATGCTTTCTTTAGTGTTATTAAGTGAAATCTAACCTTGATTATGTGGCAGGGACCTATTATGTTATTTGACTGTTGGGCACTAAAGACATTTGCAGTACAGTATTTGATTATAAAATGTTAGCAACGTTTGCGATATTGCCATAATAGCTACAGATCCCAGCTACTAACAAGGCCTTACTGTGCCACTCATTTTACAAATCCGGAGTAAAGACAGTCCTTGTCTCTGAGACTGTGAAGTTTAGAGAGAGACGTGTCTGAGTGCTGAACGTAAGCACAGAGAAACTCAGTAACTTGCCTGAAGTCTTTAACAGCCAGTCAGTGGGAGAGCCAGGGATAAAAACATGTCCCCTGAGCCCTGGTCATGCTGTGCTCACTTGATCACTTCATTTTTAAATAAATCTGATGTTTAAAGTGCTGTTTATGATTATCATTCCAAGGGAAGTTGATAAGGTCAATGCACAAGCACCTAAGACAGAAGAGAGTTATATCTGAAGGTGCCGTAGTGCACAGGCACTGCAAACACAGGCAGGGGTGGCAAATTTTGAAGAATGGTGGTGTAATAAACTGAGGTAACTCGTGAAGTGGGAAAAAAATCAGACCTTCGAGTCTCACTCAGCAAGTGTCAGGTTGTGGGGGAGTAGTGAAGCAGAGGAGGGAAAAGCACAGGAGAGAACATATGGATGCATCTTCTGCTCTTGCAGTCACAGTCTCCTATACAGGGGCAGGTCGCAGCGTTCTTAGACACAGTGAATGTGCTGCAGCTGTAAGGCAGTCAATCAGAATAACCCACTAGAAACTGTATGCGTATATAGAGATATATGTGTCCGTATATACAAATACAAAACTTTCACTTATGGCAGAAAGTTGACCAAAATTGTATTTAGTTTTATTTCCTTATTTAGTTGAGAATATGTGATTCACATTCAAGTTCCAACAGAAGCTAAAAACATCTCATCTAACTAAATTGCAGTGGGTGTCTGGTACATCAAAACTGCATGAGTAACTGATGGGACACGGTAGGGATCTAGTGGCAACTCTTCTCAGTTCTGACCTCAACAGTGTCTTCTGTTCTGTAGCAGGGACTGATCAGTGCTTGAATTTATTTATCATCTTCAGTTTCAACATGAACAATATATCAAATATTCTTTTGAATATTGTACTGTTATATAACTAGGTTTTGAGGAAAATAGTTAAAAGGTAGAGGATTTATGCAAGGAAGAGATAACAAATATGGTATTTATCTTAATAAAATGATCTCTAGATTAAATTCATTTTTTAATACAATTTGTAACTGTGCAACATGGGATTCAGTCTTCTCTCACTGAAGCTGGTCACAAAGTATTCCCTGACTTCGATGTAAACAGATGGTTTCCTTGGGTCTCATTTTAGCAAGACATTTATTTTCCAGCTTACCTAAAGGTGGGCTAGGACCTCTTGGTGTCCAAGAGTCTAAAGCTGGTGTAAAAGCTTTGATGAATGAAGATAACTGCTTAACTAGTAGAAGAAAGCAAATTCTCTTGCAAATTGTTGGAGCTAGTCATCTTTTCCATCACTGGCCCATGTGGAACAGAGTTTGTGGTGTCAGTCCAGTTCTCTTTCTTCATATTACAAAAAAAAAAAAATCTCTGTTTTGGAGTGCTGCTCCCTTTGTCCGTCTGAACTTTGAATAAATGTGCATGCCACAGGCAGCCAGAAGTCGTCAGGCTCAGAGGTATGTGTAGGCTAGCCGCCTTACTTGCACTGGCAAACAGCTATATAAGTTAAGGGGTGTCTGTATGCCATCTGTTCTTTTCAACCAACCATATGAGAAAGTTTGCTTTCAGAGTGGTTTTACTGCTTTGATCCCATTCCTCCATGTCGTCTACTGCTTCTTACTTTCTATTCTCTATTACTTTTCATTGTTTCCCATTATTAATCCTTCCTTACCCTTGATATGTCCCCCAGGGCTCTTATTCTGCGGGTGGTGAGCACTGTCCAATGCATGAAGCTTCTTTTGTCATCAGGGGATGACTGATGAGTTTTTTCTGAAATCCCATGAAAACTCAGAAAACCAGCTCTCATCTGTGTCCCTGTAGAGCAACCTTGACACCTACTGAAGCACTTTTTATGTGTTGTTTACTCTAGGTATTAATGTGTGCTGGGGCAGTGCCACATCTGGGTAAGAGTGGCAGAGATCCTTCTGCATTTGAGGCTCTCTCTGTGTGGGTCAGGTGTACCAGGTATCCTGTTCACCTGGCAGTGTCCTGCCTCCTACAACTTCTGAGTACAATGTTGGAGAATCGGTAGCATTGCAGGCTTTCAAAACATGAATGAGAGATGTGGCTAGACTCTTGATGCTATTTTCAGTATGTCCTGTGGTTGATCATTCTCCACCTCAGATTCCCATAGGAAATGTCCTCAGCTTTGCCCCTGAGCTCATGTGATTTTTGGCTCTCTGTCATACCCTTTTCCAATCCTGAAGAATACAAAATTGCTATCTGCCCTTCCTCTGTGCACTTGGATATGTGAAAGGTAAAATAAGATGGGGCACACGTGATTCCACCCTACTGAGTTTTGTAACCCTGGGTGGCTTATGAAGCCTGATCAATGAAGGTACCCATTCCAGAACCTGATGTTGCAGGAAAATGACATTTCCTAGGTAGGTATTTGAGCCTTCTGCCTGTCACAGATAGGCTTTTTGATGTCTCTTATGATTGAAAAGGTATTGCTCCTCTGTGGTAGGAAAGATAGAACCAAAGGGTGAGGTTTTCTTCTTGGGATGCGACTACTCTATGCGCTCAATTTCAGCCCCTAATGCCTTGAAATACTTTCTTGAATTGAAAAAGTCAAGTTTACTATCACATGAGATACAGTTCATGTCTTGGCAGTCTTTCCCCATTGCTGCCAATTTAAAGGTGAGATTGTGTCCTTCTGTTCCCTTGGAGGGTGGCTTGGTNTGGTTCCAAGCCATTGCAGCAAATCACCCAAATGTGGAGTCCCTCTGCCCTTTATGGCTGAGTTTAATTTAAACCAGGAGATACATTTAAATGCTTGACCTCCTTCCTCCAGAACTGCAGCCTCCAGATGAAACAATGCACAGCCGTGACATCAAAAGTCAAGTTTTATGCTCAGGAGGCCAGGCCATTCAGACATTCTCAACTTGTTGCAGGCAGGTCAAAGAGTACCTACAGCAATGGACAATCATTTGGATGTTAAGACATGTCATAGACCTGCAGAGGTGATGTCCTCTTTGTTGACCATGGATCAGCCTGCCAAAGCTCCGTCCATGCAGGGAGCATCCCTCCAGACTGTGTCTGTCATGGATATTTGCAGGACATCAAGGAGTTCTTTTCACATCTCAGTTTACAAAACACTGAGACATCCAGAAATAATGCTGTATTTGGCAGAGGGGTGGCTGAGGTTGCTCTTTGAACAAAGGATTTTGAGACTGACTTCTAAGTGTCACCTCTCAGTTGGATTGTAAGTTGAAAAAAACTGGGGGGCCAAATATATCCTTCAGCCTATATGCATAGTCGTGTATTCACTTAGTGTAAGGAGGTTGACCCAAAAGATTTATTTTGGAAATTTTAGGGTGAAAATGTCTCCAGCTTTAGCTAGAGGGGACATATAACCACTGAAAGTCAAAATGTGTATGTGGAAAATACCCCTGTCAAGTATTCTGGTTGCTGCGTATTCACTGACACTCACTGACATCCGAATTAACTACCTCAGCAGGAAGGCCTCAGGCTAAATGATCTTCTGGCTGGAATTCCATTTGACTCAAAGATCGGGACATCCTGGTGAAGCTCTGTGATGGTATACAGAAGCCCCCACTACACCAGGCTACCACTTTTGTTATCGCTATTAGAATTCACATCCAGGTAAGAGAATCGTAACCAACCTGAATAAAACATAGATGGTCTGTCACTGTGTCTGACTTAGAGAACTTCAGTTCAGTCGAGGTCCTCTCAAACGCCCACATGACTGATTCTAGTCACACACCATGAATGTTATACCCTTTAAAAATGTTTTCCTTGAAATACATGAGAATGTAGAAGAGCACCCCAAGTACTCAAATATCTGGGAAACCAGCTTAGTATTGTCTGACAAATCCTCCCTGCTGAGGTAAATCAACCAATTAGTCGTGCTAATGCTTGTTAATGACATTTCTGTTAGAAGAACAGTGTAATTTGGCTTTATTTCCAAAATCCAGCAACAAAAAAATAACATGTATTGATCCTGTATTGCGAATGAATGACGTATCTGTGCTGCTGAAACTCAAAAAGTGCTTGATTGGTTACACCTTGCTACCATCTGCCAAGGCAATGACTCAGTAGTATTCTCGCACCTTCCAGTAAAATTTCATGATATGGATCCCAGCAGAGACTATTAAATCAGACTTGGTACAGGCATGGCTACTTCCCGGAGAAAAATATAACAGGCCTAAAGAAGCACTAGCGGTTGGCTCATGTAATCTGAACCTACTAATTGCACCAGCATCCACCTCCCCTTTGTGCTCAATTATGAGTCCATTTTGAAAGGGCAGTTCGTCTTTAATGGGTTAACTGATGCCACGTTAATAGAGGAGCTATAACATAACAAACAAATATAGTTTAATGCACCCTACTTTGAATGCAGAGTTCATATGTATTCTAGACAAAAGGCCAAACAAATTTACAACACTTCATGCATTTCTATAGCCGAGCATTTTTTACTGAAGGATATGTAAATCCTGCACTAATCAGAGGTTCTGGGATTCCAAATGCCACTAAAGGTTATGACCTGAAGCCCTGCTAATAGATGACTGAGGGCGTAGACTAAGTAGTTCTGAATGACAGCAACCACAGGGTGTTTTGCATGAAAAGTAACCTCTAATAAATGACCTCTGCTTTTTTCCTTTCAAAGCTATGACAGTAATGAATATGAAAGGGGGAGCTTTGTACACACCGGGTGTTATTTACACCTAAACACTGCAACAGTGTGGATCCTATGTGAGGGTTTCAGTTCGGCTGAAAAAAGGAGGAAAGGGTGTTTTCTCCGCCTTAAACACTGCTGCACTTTTGCTGACTTCATTAACAAACCCTTTCTTAAACAGTGGCAGCAAACAGCAAGGTCACGTTATTAAAGGAAACATTTCCTCCTTCATTATATGTATGTGTGCATATGTAAATATCTGTATATTTGTATATATGTTTACTGGAAGGGTTACAGGCTTTATGTGAAATCTCTTGGATTGCTGATAGAAGCATTCAAATTTCTGCTGTTTTGTGACCTTTAGGTAGGCAGAACACTGTGGCTTTGGTGGTATGAACAAAACAAGGATGTTTTTAATGGCAGAGTGTCTCTCCTCGTGGTTGATATTTACACTTGGCCTTCTTGCAGGAAAACAGTCGTGAGATTTTTTTCTTAAATTCAAGCAGAACCAGAGCTCTGGGGGGAAAAAAAAAAAATTTCCTTTGAATCATGGTGATCAATTAGTGAAACTTTTCACATCTTGCTGAAGATCCTGGAGGGGGAATATTGCGATTATGATTGGACTGTCTTGTATGTGCTCCTACCAGCTCAGGGTTGTTCCCAGTCATGTACATTGCTTTGCCTTAGCCACCCTCAATGTAAATCACTTGGAATGTGTCTTTTATTGCTTTGGGGGCTCCCTTGCCTTCCCGGTTCCAGTGTGTAAGGGCAGACCAGGATGGGGGAAGGCAGGCAGGCAGGAGCGTGCTGGCTCCTCTGCGCAGTTGGGAACTGAGCCGTGCAGGTCCCCTTACCGCAATGCCGGCAGAGGGATTAGGTGGTGACATGGTCATGGCAGAGGAAACCAGTTGTACGGGGTATACTCAACCACAGAAAATAGGGTCACGTCAGAGATCCCTGAGCTAGCACGGCGAGTCACAGGCTGTATAGACGCAGGGGTGCGGATGTGCCCGCCTGGGATCCAGCACCGTACGGCCAGCTCAGGCGGTGCTGGGAGGGGGGATTAGCCCTCCCCTTCCCTCGGCCAGCGTGGTGGCACTGCAGCTTCCAGTTTGGGAGCTTGTGTGCTTAAACCCCATCTCAGGCTCTCTTGACAGTCCTGCCCAGTAGGCGTATCGAGGGCCTGGCATCTTCAGGATGCTTAGGTGCCGTTCTTGCTGCTGAAAAGCTCGGTGCCACCACTGCACGCCACTGTGCACAGACTGCCTCGAGACACGTCACACATGGCAGTAGGGCGGCTCTGACACTCCACTTGTCCCTGAACCCTGTTAGCTTCTCTGCGCAAAGCCTGTTTATTTGGGATTTGAGTTTGTGAGCATGCAGCATGTGGCCTATGAAGAGAATCTTCCATAGCCTAACGTGCTTCAAAACCTGGGAATCTCTTCTGATGTTCAGCAAGAGTTTTTTGCTTTTCTTAATATTATCCAAATATTTTTCATTAGTTAATTTTTAATACAGATGTTTTATGTGCAGATTATAGTTATGTTTGTTCAGGTATGACTGCCATTTTGTTAGGTGGCAATTTTGCCCGAGCAAGGAGGCCAAAGCAGGGCTTTAAAATGCACTCCTCATAAAAAATTAAAGAGCTATTCTTTATTTACATATTTACACAACACTCAATCCATCGTGTAAAGCTTTCTCTGCCTTAAACCCAAATCTCCAGGGTGTACTCTGTGCCTGGGGAAATTGGATGGCTCAGAGAAATGATAAAGAGATATCTGTCCATCCACCTATCTATCATTTTTTATACCATACTCATTACCATGGTCTCTGAGCTCCTATTACATGTATGGAGCCTTTCCCATTTCGGTACAGAGCTGGTCAGCAGAGACAGCAAAGCCATCATTATTTTCTGAAGAGCACGAGCCTGCGGAAGGACTGGTTGCTCAGTCTGCAGTGGCCACTTGGCAGCAGCCAGTTTGTACAGAAGACAAATCCCTTTTATTAGCTGCCTGGGAAGTCTGGTTTGGCTTCTAGAAGATGCAGTTCAAATGGACTACGTGCAGAGAGTTAGCCTTAGGTATCAACATCACTGCTCCCACATTCACTTCACGTCACCTTGAGAGAGAGACTACCTCTTCCCTGCCTCCCTGACAGCTGCGTACCAGGAGGGGGACTTCAACTCTGAAAAAGCATCAAAAACCTGGCAACTTGAACTTGGATAGACTGTCCAAGGGACTCTTCAAATTAACAGAAATAGCTGCATTTCTCATCCTCTTGCATGTAACTGTTTGGCCACATTCAGGCCATGTCATCACACATTTGTCTCATTCTTACCCTGGGGTCCACCTGTTTCTTTGCAGAATTCACTTATTGTCTTTTGACTTGTGCTTCAATTTCAAGCTCTGGAGGACAGCGGCTTTTTATTAGGTTGTATTCAGGGCCAGCCATAGTGGGGGCCTGATCCTTGACAAGGACCTGCAGGCATTCAGCAGACAAATATTAGTTAATGCTGATCATTACTAAGAATAAAGTTAACATCACCACCCTGCAGCTCGCTCCAAGGCTATCTCTATTACAGCTACTATTGCCAGTGATTGTACCAGCACTATTAGCCATCCTGTTGCCCATTTGTTTTAATCTTTTTTCCTCCTGTGTTAGGAGGAGAAGTTTCAAATCCATCTCAGTTTGCCTACCAGCTCTGTCAGACATACAGCAGCAGACTGGAGCACCCTGTGCTCCCAGGAGGGCTGCTACTGGGATGTAGCAGCATGGCCTGGGCATATCACTGGGGTGTGGGCTCCAGGATCTATAGGGTGGATGGATGCTCCAAACAAATACCTTCTTCTCCTTCCCCCGTTCCCATGTCATGGAGCGGCAGGCAGAGGGGTAATTTTGTTTCTCTTTTATTGGTAAAGGGCAGAGTGGTCTGTCCCAAACCACCAGCCCGAGCACAAGCATAGAGCCTAAATCTCTGACTTGTCCCTTCTTTACCGCAACCATCCCTCTCATCCCAGCCTGGCTCAGACATGCCATAGTCTACTCTCAGCTTTAATGTAGAAATAGATGCAGGCTTCATCAGTCAGTCAGTGGGAGTGGCAGCCGGCATGCAGTTCATGAAAGGTATCCAAGACTAAAAGAGGAAAAAGACTGTGTTGTTGAAATAAATGTAGGGGAAAAGATTATAAATGGCAAATGAAGAGCTGGAAGACCCCTCGGGCCAGACTCTGACAGGGCTTCGCGGATCATCTATATCTAAAATTGGAAGGTTTTGATTCAGCCTTTCCTGTTCATCACTTACAGAAATCTTCTGGCCCAACTACAGGCCAGCTGAGTAGAGCCAGGACAAAACTCAAAAAGGGACGATTAGTTTAACTTGAAATGCTTCATGGAAATGTTTCAAGTTTGACAGGTTTGTGGTGGAAGTCTGCCCTTTTTTCCTCATCAGCTGTTGGGACCCTGGGCTTCTGGCCACAGTTTTGGGATTCCTTTAAAGCTGGAGTCATTTGCAGCCTTGGAGGACCTTGTTTTAGGACTGATGACTGACTGGTCCTCCAAAAAGAGACCATGGGACCTGTACAGTACTTGGAACATCTTATTTTCTCTTCCTTTCTTATGGTTGACTTATGGAGGCAACAAAAATTAATTTTCTAGTAATGTACAATAGAAATGCATTTTCTTTTAATATTACAGACCAGATTTTCAGCTCTTTCCAACTAGCCTAACTCAATTGATACTTTTGATTTATGCCAGCCTAAGGAAGAAATTGGGCAATTTAAATTTTTACTTCCTCTCCTAGGAACAATCCTTTCATTCCTGAAATCTGCAGATGAAGAATGAAATTCTAAAAAACCTGCCCAGCCTGGCCATGGCTTGACTGCAGGACCCTGACAGCAGCAGCCTTGCACAGTGCGGTAAAGAGGCGATTAAAAGTTTTACTACCCGTTTTATCATCTCGGTTTTTACAATAAAGAGAGCTGTCATTGTTTTAGGATTATTTTACCTATGTCTATTCATTTTGTTTCATTGTCTTTACAAGTCTCATTCCCATTTTGTGTTGCTTGGGTTCTGCTCTTTTCAACTCCTCACGGATGAGTGGGGAAAGAAGAGCAGACTGGCCAACAAATTGGGCAGGGACAGAGTGTGAATACTGAGCTTCCATGCCAATCACTTCCTTCACCTAGGAGGAATGAAAACACCACAGGTTTTTTTTCCCCTCTATTTTTATGGTGCCTTTGTATCTTACAGGCACACTAGACTGTTGTTGCTTACGTGATCAAGCTGTACAACAATATCCTTCACTGACAGTTTGCATCTATTTTAATGGTCTTCGAAATCCAGGCAAAGGTACGGTCAATGCGCTGAGATATAGATGGGGAAAGCAGAAGTGAAGTGATTTTAGTCTGGCATTTGGAGGAAAGTAAAGGAAGAAAGGCTGGCAATAGAGACAATGGGACAAGAGAAGGCAGGAGATGGGAAGGCAGAAAGTAGAGATGGAAGTAGATAATATTTTAAAAGGCACTTTTGGGGTGTTTTAAGCTGATTTGGTAGTTTTGAAAATCTCAGTAAACAAATATTTGTACCATTAGACGCTTAAATTATTTCAAAGTTCTGTGTATTGCAGCTTTAAACCTCATGCCTAAAAACCGGGGATAATCATGCTTGAACTTAGAGGCTTTTCTTTCCTTCAGACAAGAAGAGTTCTTGAAATACTCAGTCTGGGGAGAGAGTGAGGATGGTATGTTTTCCAGGTGTCATGCAAGTTCAGAAGTCTTGCAATTTAAAAATACAGCTAAAGACTGAAAATCTGTTCTGGGAATATTCATTCCAATTTATTAAAGCATTAGGGTCCAGCTGTGCTTACTTACCACAATGGTTTGCTTTTGGGACATTTTTCATTTGCTTTTCCAGCAGTTTCTGTATCAGAAACATTGTTTAAAATGTCACAGTTGTCAAATCAATGAACGAAAACAGTATCACATGGCTTAATTTGAACAAGTAATGCACTTGGAATTTCAGATTTGGAATAACAGGCTTCCTGATCTGTTCACTGTCCCTCAGCAGTTGAAAACAGAGAAATTGGAGTAAGGTTAGGTTATGCCCTATCCCACAGGGCTGCACAGAAGAGGGAGGAGGGGAGGACATTTGCTTATGTGTTTAACCTGGAAGTACCTACCTGTAATGGAAGTTCAAATCGCAGCGAAAAACTTGCTGTTTTGTCTACATCTGTCTGTCTGCCTGTCTATCCATCTATCTATATCTAATTTTGCCTCTGAAGGGTTTACCCAAAGTCCATGTAAGTTTCAGTGGACTTTGATTAGAGTTTAATGATGTCCCTATTACTGCCTACTGAAAAAAAACCAGAAAAGCTCTCACTGATGTCAAGAGGAGTAAGGTCTTTTGCTTTAGGCTGGCAATCTGATACCACTCTAGAAAGACCCTTTACCTGACACATGGTTTATTTATTTAGAATACTAGGAAATATGTCAAGATGGACATCTGCAAGCTGAGACACACATAACCACGTCTACATCTGAAATCTAGGTAACCAGACTGGAGCCATTCTTTCTCCGGTGGAGCAGTCCTCCTTTCTCCAAACTTCCCCCNNNNCCCCCCCCCCCCCCCCCCCAATACAGTAGCTTGCTGTTCTCTGCCTTTTCTTCTTCCCCTGTTTTCTTCACAGGCTTCCTACCCCCCAACACTTAGGTGTTAGTATAGCCCTAGAGTACTATAGAACTTTCCACATCAAGAACCTCTCTAAGCTGCTTTCTTCTCCTTTGCTGAGCATGGGATGTCAGGGATGAACCACCCTGGAGCAGCTCAGTGCATAAGAAAGTATGGGATGGTGAGATATGTGGGGTGCTTTCAAAAAGGAATTTTGCTTCAGGTTTTTCTTCTGTGCTATGGAGTATGGATTAAATAGGCAAAATATATAAATGTCTGGAAAATCAAACCACTGGGTAAGATATGTTTTTCAGTTAATTTTAAAGAATCACCTTTACCCATCCCTGTGGTTTAACCTTCCCACAAAAGGGAAATATCAGCAAAGAACTTGGCTGGTTTCATCAGAAATGCCTACTTTCTAGCCTGCCTAATTTTAATTTATATTTTTTTTTTCCCTCTGGTAAGTATCAAACTCTTGTCCTTCTAAAGAAGAATAAAAAAATCATGTGCTGTGTAGGTGTGTGTTTAGAGAAGAACAGTTTTAAAAGAATGATTTGGATTGGCATGATAAGGAGGAAGACATGCAAAAGATTACAGAAGTATTTTCAAAATTGCAAAGATTTGGATTTATTTTACTTATCTGCTGGCATCATAATCTTCAGTGTTCATGCTTTCAAGCTTTTGCTTTCAGTCATTACAATTAGAAATTTATGTTCAAAAAATAACATGACTGCCAGACATCCTAGTAGATACTTGCAAGTGGAGGTTTAAGAAAAGGTAGCGCCGCAATATAAGTATTTTTTAATTATGAGATGTTGGTGGAAGAGACTTCTTTCACTAGGGAATGTTGGGAGAACATATTTTGTTAGCAGGAATAAGCATTCTCGCCACAGTCACAAAGTTTCTCTGCCTCACACTAGTCACAGCTCCAGTTCATCCACTGATGTACGAAGTCTGTATCCCATGACATGAAAGAAGTGATATAGCCATTCATCATCTCAAACTGCCATATTATCACTTTACCAAATTTTCCAACTCTTGTCACCTACTTGCCCTATTGGAGTTATTTATCATCATTAACCCTTAGCAGGAATGGTGTACATTCAGGCTGGCATAGCACTACTGTAGAAAGTTTCTTCTGAGCAGCAATGGTGTGGTGTGTTGACTTGTGCCATGACTTTGTTACGCTGACACAGCTCCTCTGAACAGGGGTGGGAGCTGCTTCAGAGTTCACCCAACTCACAGGAAAACCAATCAAACTACCAAAAAGTGGGTTTGATACGTGATATGGTGATACGGTGATAAGGCAGTCTTCTACTTTTGAGGTAACAAACTCCTAAGTTTGGCCATCAACAGCGAGAAAACACCCTTTAAGTCGCATTTAGATTCTGATTTAACTCTGTAAAGTCAAAATCATGCCTAAGTGACAATCCAGCCAAACCTGACTTATCCCATTTCTCACCGTGTCTGCAGTTTGAACGTACCTTTGATTTATAAAAACATTTCTGCAAACTCTTCTTTTTTAAGCAAGCAGTGCAATTTGAAAAGTGGCTAATGCTCAATTAACTTTATTATATGTATTTGCTGGCTTTGGAGAATGGATCACCTTACCAAAATGTGAACTGTTATGAATGTGTGTTTATACATTGTGCATTCTTAGCCTGTCTCAAGGTAAAAGTCTTGAAAGGATTTTAGATTTCCTAAATACTTGCCTAGTGATTAGATCACAACAAATCTGAAAGGATCATAATATGCCTATTATAAATTATTTTGTTTCAAAGGAATTATTATAGTTAGTGGGTAAATATGCACCAGTGCCTTAGGGAATAACAGAAATTAAACCATGAAATGTATATAACCTTGAAGGTCTGAGTAAAATTCCAAACACCAAGAAAAGAAGGCTGAAAATTTGGTCTGGCACCATCTTTATGTTGCCCTATGCTTCCTTTATGTGCCAAAGTTTCCGAAGTGTGTGTGATTTAGCTTGGTGCAATATAAGTGCTGCCTTTAATTTGGGGTACGATGGCATGTGTTAAAAGACAAAATGTCAGCCAGATTGGATTTTCAGCTTTGAACACTTTTGAGGTTATGGTTTTAAGTCAGGGCTTAACAGACAATGTGACTAAGGACTATTTTTTTTTTTTTTTTTTCTGTTGGCATGTTTAACTACATGAAACCAAATGCTCAGATGAGTGTGAAGAACTGGTAAAACTTTTTTCAACCATACAACTAGGACTGCCTTTATATCCTGCTAGATTCTAGGCTGTAGCTACTCACAAGGTAATGGCTGTGGTCAAGAATACTGGTTTCATTTGTACCTGGCAAGACACGGTGTATAACTTTTCCTTCCTGAGATGGCACGATTGTTCATGTTTTTGACACTTGTAGAATACATAGTATTTGAATTTGCAAAGGAAGCTCAACTCAGAGTACGAGGGGTATTAAGCTGCGTTCTGGTAGTCCTGTAGTCTGAACTGGGATCCAGTAAGTCTTCAGTTAGAGTCAGTATGCTGGCTTTCACTGATGCAGTTCTCAGTAGTTGAGGGACTTAGCTGAGTATGGTCCTTAGTAAGGAGCAAGGTCTTGCTTATTTGAAGATGTCCATGGTGTACATTCAGGGTTGACAGTGGAGCTGCCACAGCTGAGGCTCCTTCTTTAGGAATGGGAGACAACTCCAGACTTGCCAGGTTCCTGGAAGGGTCCTTGCTCTGGAACATTTTCTCCACTTTGGTTTATGAACTCTGACTTTACTAGCCTTCTGAAACTCTTCCCACACTTAGATAGGCAGCCCTCTCCTTTGATGGGTATCTAGCTGTTATGGGTTTGTGTGGCGTGGTTTTCCTTGGTGGCAGGGGAGGGGGGCTGCAGAGGCGGCCCCTTTAAGAAGCTGCTAGAAGGTGCCCGGCGCCAAAATGTCGGACCCGCCTCTGGGAGGGGAGTGACAGTGGTAGCGCCTCTGGGAGAACATATTTAAGAAGGGGAACCGGTAGTGTGGGGGTTGGGAAACGTGAGAGGAACATCTCTGCTGATACTGAGGTCAGTGAAGAAGGAGGGGGAGGAGGGGCGC
>VYZV01000040.1:142165-159969 GCA_013401275.1 Pandion haliaetus
TTCTTTTCTTTTCTTTTCTTTTCTTTTCTTTTTTCTTTTCTTTTCTTTTCTCTTTTCTTTTCTTTTCTTTTCTTTTCTTTTCTTTTCTTTTCTTTTCTTTTCTTTTCTTTTCTTTTCTTTTCTTTTCTTTTCTTTTCTTTTCTTTTCTTTTTCCTTTCCTTTTCCTTTCCTTTTCCTTTCCTTTTCCTTTCCTTTTCCTTTCCTTTTCCTTTCCTTTCATTTCCTTTTCCCCTTTCCTTTCCATTTTATTTTATTCTATTTTATTTTAATTTATTTTATTTTATTTTATACTTTTTTGGCTCAGCCCCAGTATATTGCAGCCAGTGCCAGAGCTTTCAGGGCTGGCTGCCTGCCTCAGGAAAGGTAAACCAAGGGATAAACATAGGGGCTTCAGTGCTTGTGGGACAGTCACAAGGGGGAGAAGACACAGGCTCCTGCTGGTTAATAAACTTTATTCATAACCTTAATTCCAGTTTATTAACTTTAGGTATAACAAGTTGTGTGGTAATTGCGGTTGTTAAAGGAGCACCGGGCAGTTTTTTCCTAGAGGGTATCAGATTCTGTGTTATTATTATACGTGCACTAAATCTCCATTAAAAGGCTTTCTGTAAATGTTTCAAGGCTATGCCAGATAGAAGGGTACTTCATCTTGGTTTCCAAATGGGGTATTATCTATTTTAAACACCCTGCAATAACAGTTGCCTTATTTGTCTCCCACCAAAAAATACGGTGGCTTATGAATGCCTTGGTTTTTTGGAAGAAGAAAGACATAAATAGAACTTTCGTGACTGCTGTATCAGTCATTAGTAAATCTGGGTTCAAATGTGCACTCTCTATACAGGCTGGCTGCAGTCTTTCACAGTCTAGCAAAATAAGGAAACTACAGGATGGAAACTCAATGAGCCTAACTATTCTGCTTCCTTTTGTTTTTTTCTCCCTTTGGCATAAATCACACTCTTTTGAGGCTGCTGCTTTTCTTTTGCGGGCACAAACCCCTCATCTTTTAAAGTCTGTCTTTCAAGCTAATTGTTTCAACAGGCCAAGCAACTTGCAAAAGGCAGTTCCAGCCTATCTCCATATTGTCTTCCCAGGAATGTTTATAAAAGAGATGTACGTTTATACGATAGATGCAACTGTTCAAAGGCCAGCTACTGAAGGAATATTTTTAAGAAGATTAGTTAATGGGGTTGTTCAGCGCCTCGAAGGAAGCGTTCAGTGCTTGCAGGGCAGAATTGCTGTGGCGGGGCCCGGAGCCGGCGGCAGGTATTGGATGGGCTCCCAAGAATTTCAGTGGCCTTTGAATGAAGGACTCAGAGACAGATATAAGAAGTTGAAAAGTGCAAGCAGCAGCATGGAGAAATAAAATGGAGAACGGCAGGACAGATGCAAGCAAAGAGCAGTGATGTGTGAGCCTCCGGAGGTGCTGTTTATGTTTGTGAGGAAGGTCTGTGCTATTAAGTTTCAATTTGACAGTGTATTTTAACAAACATTTTAGAGAAATATGTTTGCAGGAAGGGTCGAAGATACCCAAATCTTTGACTGCAGTGAAGCATCAAGTGGACCTTAGCGTCTTAGGGAGATCTGGCAAACTTGAAATTAGGAGGAAAAAAAGAATTGGGCAAGATTTTACGCTGTTTTTGCAAGGGCAGTGGAGTAAATGATGTTGTTCTTGTGGAATTTCTGACCTATCTGAAACCGAATCTACCTGAGTCTCACGTGTGTTTTTCAGCCTGCTTTTTTTCACAATCCTTTCCAAAAAAAAAGCATTCATATTTTTATTTTTAATGATAACTCATCACTAGATGTTTTAGGATCTGATCCCATCACTCTCCTGGCAGTGGTTTTTCCTCCTGTTGTTAAGGCCAACGTTCTGCTTGTGCTCTCGAAGCCAGTACGATTACTCACTCAAGTAGGACCTAGATACGTGAATCAGTATTGTAAAATGTGGCCCGGAATCTGTAAATGGAAAACGTTAGCTCCAATAGGCAGGCTATGTGTCTGGTTTAGCTCTCAGCTCCATTAATATGTCCATTACTTAAATGAGCGAGATAGCAGGCCTGCCCTAGAGTAACAACTTCCCCACTATCCCATTACAGGAGCACAGGAGGCCTCAACGTCTTGTTATTCCTCCCNATGTGGGATAAGGCTGCCGGTGACACAGCCACGACTTATTTCTGAGAAGCAGGATTTTCTAAATATGTCCACTAGATAGCACAATAAACTTCCTTCTTTTCCTGCTGAAAAACTTTCTCTCCCACCCAAAGAGCCATTAGCCCTTCGGTCTCAGACTAATGGTGCTTCAGAAGGAGATCAAAGTTTCTCAGATAAGTGTTCCTTTACACAATGTTACCGACACTCCACTTTGTAAACAGGCTTCTTTTTTATGGTTAAGAAGGACATATAAACATGCCAAGTGAGATGGATAGACTGTCACTTTTTCTTTCTCTTTTTCTCTTTGTATGTGTGTGTGTGTTAACTGCTCAATGAGTATCATGGTTGGGTTGTGCTGATATCATTGAACGTGGTCTGTCTTTTGTGTAAACAGAGGAAGAAAAGAGAACTGAAGAAGTAATCCCATGTGCAGATTTCTTACTGGAGTCATGGCAGCTCTAGTCCCGCTTTCTGCTGCCTTTGATGAGAAAATGATGATGTGTCCTTCTGAAAGAAGATGGAGACATTAGCACTCAAATCCACGTGCTTGGATGCCTGCCTGTATGGACATGTCAGACCCAGGTTCCGCTTTAGGACGTAGGCTGGGTCTTGTAAATCCAAAAAAATGAGGCTGCTGCCTCAGCTAAGGTTTTGCAACTGCCTCAATCCATTTTAGCTTGAAACAAAGGAGAGCAGGAGCCCCCCCACAAAGGCCTCTGGGAAAAGCTTAAGTCCCCCATTAGGGACCATATAGAGAGACTGGTCCCTGCTGTAGGGCAAGTCGGCATGTCTCCGTGCTGAAGGGAGGGCCAGCTAGAAACAGCTGATAGGAAACCTGAGAGGCAGAGGGAAATGTTCCAGCTGAAGCAGTGTGAATACCTCCTGTAAAAGGTATTGTGCAAGACGTCTTTTATTCAGCTGGGAAACCTGAACGCAAATTTGCATGTTGAATCTATTTAAAATCGAGAAAAATCAGCAACTGGGATGCTCCCATTCTTGCCTCTTAGGGAAACAGGGGCTTGCAAATGTAGATTCTACTCTTCCAGCTGGAGAAAAACATGTGCTGTGGCCTCTGCTCGTGTCTTGTCATCTAGGGAACTAGTCAATACGCTCTCTTGTAGCTTGGTTAGTTGTTATGCTTCGAAAAACTCTGTGTTCTCTGTCATGCATTACCAAATGCTATATATAAGGAAAGAAAAGAGGAAAATAAGAAAAAAACCCCCACCTCCTTCTTTCATGCCTCCCAAGGAGTTTATTGCCTTTCTACCCAAACTGTACTCTCCTCAGGGCAAGGACCAGGGCTGTGCGGGAGCCCTGAGCAATGCCCTTGCAGTGTGATCCCCCAGCGCATATAAGGAAGGTGCAAAGTGTCTGCTTACATCTCCCCTTTCAAACCGGGGGCCTGAGATTTCTGGATCCCTGACTTAAGAAGGTGATGACAAGGCCCATCTTGTCTTTCACCTTTCAGAGCTAACTATAGGAGTGTAGCGCACATCTTTAAAAACAGGTGATACAAGGGATTTTCCACGACAACCTTTCAAACTAAAGCAGAAAACCTCTCTTCCCAGGTTGAAAACACTCTTAATCACGATGCACAAGCTCCCACTGACATGAACGTGTTGCAGCTCTACTAATTAGACATCCCTGAAGGTTGTTGTTACTGTAGTGGCACCTAGAAACCGCAGCCATGGATTTGGACCTCAACCTTCTCTCCACTTCAGCAGTACAGGCAAAACCAAACCAAACCAAAAGATGAGAGAGAAACAGTGAGTACAGACAGACCTTTTCCCTTCCCTTCCCTTGGGTAGCCCAAGGTAAAAGTGAGACAGGAATAGGCAGTGGGCTCAGCTCAGCTGTGGCTTAGTCACTGCCCTGGACCTGTAAGCATCCCAGCAGGGAGAGCCTTTGAGAGAGATGTGAAGGAGAGCGCTGGAGCGATCTGCAGGTGGCTGTGGGCAAACCCACCCTGAAGGGCTGTGCAAGAGTTAATTAAGGTGGCTCTTTATTACACAGCTTTGCTTACTCTTCTGCGTTCTTCAAGGAAAAGATTTGCCTATTTCCTTTAAGTGGGAGGAACGTGGTATTGCCAGCCTAGCCAAAAGCCTCCTACAAACCTGTTTTCTCCTTTTCTTTTTCCTGCCCTTTTGCATCCATAGGCAAGGCTATCTCAGATCTCATCTTTTAAGTGCTACAACTGATCCATTAAACAGCTTCTCATGGACATTTTTTTTCAACTCCAAGGAGTAGAGTTGCTGAGTGAGAAAGGCATGAGCCGGGCTCTCGCTGCTGGGACTTCCTCCAGACCAGCTTGCAGTCCTAAGAAAAATGAGTTGGATGGTCTCAGCTCTGTCCCCAATGAGCAGCAGCAGTAGATCACTTTGCAAAAATGAGCCACGCGTAATTTGGCACCATTGACAGAAGGCTTGCTCGAAGCAGCTCGGGGCCTTGCAGGCTTGAGATAATGTGCTGCTAAAATCACCTCTTGACCCCAACCCAGGAGGTTCCTCCAGGTCACAAGGGAAGAGGGGGGTAGCAGGCCACTGTGAGATACCTTGATAAATGTACAAGCCGCTACAAGCCAGCCTGGCACGCCAGCACTGGTGTGAGCCGCTCTGTTTATCACAGTAAGAAGAATGTGTTTCCTGAGTTGTGTTAGAGGACTCCAGACTTCTCATTTAAGCTGCCTCCTCCTTTTTCCCCTCCGGTGCAGCGAGCCCACCGTAGTGAACTGGTGGCCCTGACGGAGCGCAGAAGCAGGCTGCATGCATCTCCTTGTGATGGAGCTGGCAGAGAAAATCGGACACTGGGACAAACAACCATAAATCAGGACTGTCCTGATTAAATCAGGCATGGCTGGCAAGTAAGTTATTAGCCGCCTGTGAAACTAATTGTGATACTGATACACTCAATTTTGCTGTGTCTTTCAAACACCGGTTGTGATGGGAAACAGCTGTTAGAACCCGAAAAAAAAAAGAAAGGGAGAGAGAGAAAGAGAAAAAAAAAAAGAGAGCGCGCTTACGATTCAGAATCATAATAAAGTCTGTCTTCTCTATTCCCTTGCACAAAAGCTCTTAGATTCTTCTATTCTCCTCTAGACAATTACTCCCAGCAGGCAGGGTCACTCAGGATGAGCACACTATTGCATTTAAAGTTCATCTACTGAAGGGGGGGAAAAGACAGAGAAAGGAAAAAAAAAAAAAATCTTCCCATTAATGTGTGAAAAAATGGCAGGTTTAAAATGGGTTAGAAATTCAGGTTAAAGCAAAAAAAAAAAAAGAATTTGTCACACGACATCAGTAGGGGAAAAGATTTTGTTCAGCAGTATTGTTTGACTGAACACTTCCTTCACAATAACACTAGTGCCGGGATAGAAAATCCAGTGTTTATTTGATGCCTGGACCGGGCAACTGTTATGAGCAGTTAGCATGGAAAAAAAGGGATGTTTTGAAACGTGTCAAAAGGAGAAAGGGCCTGATCCTGCTCTGGTGGAAGCTGGTGGTGAGCCCTCCTCCGACTCCCGCGTCGGCTGGCAGGACATGCTTCGCTGGACCCGGGGGGCTGCGCCGGAGTCAGCGGCGTGACCCCCTGCGTGGGCTGCAGTGAGAGAAGAGCGCAATCCGGCCGGTTAAAACCTATTGCTGTCATGAATTTGCTTCACTCAAGCCAAGGGCAGGTAGTTCGTAGCGCTGTAGTAGTTGTAATGGCTTAAGGGTAGGAGCCGAGCAGGGTTTGTGGAAAGGTAGTTACTGGACTGAGAAACATAGCTCAAAAACCAGACAGGATTTTGAGTATACAGGCACTTCTTCAGTTCTGTAAAAGAAGCAGCAAAGCCTGGCTTGAAGTTTGTTGTTCATCTCGGGCCTGAAGAAGAATTTTGAGTCCCAAACACTGTTTTTTCCAGAAATACTTAGGCTAATAAAAACTATTACCTCTCTTTGTACACTTCTGATTGCCAGGGTGACTACATGTATTTGAAAAACCTTCCCCTACGTGGTGCAGAACATACCTACATATGCAATATGCGGAATTTGAAGATGCTTCCCCATGGGAATATTTATTCTTGGTGATTTTATGCCTTCCGCCGAAGTCACTGCAATGGGCCACTGTTGGAGGTTAGACACTTCCAGCACTTGGTTTCAATCCCTGTAGCCCCAAACACCTTATACCTACTATTTCACCTTTTTGCCACTTTTCCTTCTCATCTTGTATCTATCTAGTCTGTCTTTCTATCACTGTTCTTTTTTTTTTTTAAAGTTGTATTTTAGCTATTAGGGTGGAGGGAAAATGACATGCATTAGCTAATAACACTATGACTGCACCATGACTTTTGGAGAGATGGAAGGAAAAAACAAAGCACTCACGTTTCAAGAATCTAACCCCATCCTCTCAGCTTCCACAGTAACATCTCTGGCTTCCTGTTTGCAAACCAGAAATGTTTATTTACAGTGTCTTTCAAGACAGCTTTTCAATGTATAATGCTCGTGTCATTACATAATGGGTCATAAATGATGTTGGTTGTCATAGAAAAACACAAAGTCATCAAATATTTTCTTGGTTTTTGCTTGCCTTTTGTGGCAGGATTCAGAGTCGGCTGCAGTTGGGAAGTCTGAAGGTAAATCATCATCTTTCCAATAATTCCAGCTCCGGTGTGTTCAGTCTGTCAGGAGTTTATGAGTGAGGTGATCCTGATGCTGAAAATTTTGCTTGTATTTTTTCTCAGTGGCCCTGCTGTTTCAGGCAGCCCATCGGCTGTGTGCCCTGAGAGCCAGGCAAAGGCTAGCTTGTCCATGGTTTTGTGAACAGAAGTGGAACACTACGATAAAAATACAAAAATCCAGACCATGAGCATCTATGTTTTGCATATATAAGGCTACGCACTAAACCAGAAGGGTATCAGACCCTGGAAGTTTCTACTATAACCTTGAAAAACTGCAACAATGGTTAGTGCAGGTTTTTGGGGGATTTTTCTGATCTGAACTGTAGCACTGGGGACATATATGAGTGCAATATTTTACGGTGTTGAGATGAAGCTGGCTGGTCTAGTCTTCCTTTCCTGTAGCTGATGTGGGGACCAGTAAGATATACATAATATGCCCAGAAGGTGCAGCCCTTATTCCTGACTTACTTAAACTGACACCTGGCTGTCATAGACTTTGAGCTCTGCTGGACCCCCTTGCCCTCTCCTTGTACTGGGTTCGTTTGGCAGCATTACAAATTGTCCCTTGTCTCAGAAACCCGGCAGGAGAAGGAAAGCAGCCCTTAAGCCAGGATACTCGGTCGAAATTTTGCCTGTGCTTAAACCAGTGTGTATTGGGTATAACTCCCCTGAAGCTGGTGGTGAAGCTGCTATTCTTACCTCTGAACAAATCAATTCCTGGCTCTAAAAATAAGTGAATTAGAAAGGAGGTAAAGCTACCATTTATAAAATAAATGTGTTTATTTGGTAAACGTATCCTGTGTATGAACTTCATCGATATCAGGTCTACCTAAGTTCTTCTTAATCTTATTAGGGAAAAGGCAAAAAGGATTTTGCATACTTTTACTAAATCAGGAGATCTTTTTATTGTCTTTGTCAGAATAATGGCAAATAAACCACTATCAGGGTAAAAGGCAAATGACAAAATATGTCCATGCAAAAGACACACAAAAACTCCCACTTTCCTCATTTGGGAGGGCATTGAGAGTCATTTCTGGACTGCCCGAAATAGATGACCCTTCTGGATCACTGGTGTAGTTCCACTAATGTCAGAGAAGCTCCATCTCTTGTATGTACCTTCTAGTGAGCTTATGGGTACCTACGCAGGAAGAAGAAGGTCTCACACCTAATTCTTATCAGCACCAGAGGTTATTTGCTGTGGTCCTCTGGCATTAATGCACAGCAGGGTGTCGGTGAGCACCCAGTAAAATTTCCAGCCACAGACAAGGAAACACTGGACTAATAAAGTGTTCTTTTAGTGAATTGCATAGACCAAAGGCTTTATCTTCCCCTCCGAGGAAATATACAGCTGTCACAGGTAATATTGCTGAAAAAGTTTTTAGTTACTATGCAAGGTCAGATTACCTGCATCTTTCATTATCTAGGTGGGTGATGAAAAGTTGTCGAGCTCTATCAAAAGCGAGGCCTCAATTTAGCAAGGTGGCTAAGCAGGTAGCTGACATTGCTGGGACTCTCTGCGTGTATTAAACCAGCCGTGTGCTTTAGCAGGCTGCTGAATTGGAAACTAAATTTCAAGACGAGTTCTTGAATGCCGTCTTGGAAATTAGATACCCACACTTGCAACTGGAAATCATAAATTATGCCTATAATATGCATGAGTGGTGTGTGTGTGTGAAAAGAGAAAAAAAAAATGTGTAGAGGAACAGTAGGAGCAAATGCTCTTCTGCAGCACACCATTCATTTTGCACGCATACGTTGTATTCGTGTGCTGTCTGAAGAAGCCTTCAGAGATGTACATTGCATGAAACCACTACCCATCCTTTATGTTGAATTTTTATTACATAACTCCTACTGTGTTAGTAAAAAAATTTAAATAAATCTAGAAATATCAGCCCTGCTACAAGTTCCAAACACGGTTCTCATTTCAGGATCCTGGCATGCACTTGTAAAACATTTAAATGCCTATTGGTGGATAAGAAAATCAATTTACTTGTGAGGTGACTAAGTAACAAAACATATTAGAATTGATGTTACAATTAGGAAAAAAAGAAATAAATTGTTTTTCTGCTCATTAATATTTGGATAAATATTTATGAATGTATAAGACAAGCAACCACTGCCAACACTAGATCTTTATTATGCCAGGCATAGGAATAATTCAAGCATTTAGGCAGCTGCAGGTTGAACTTAGGCCCACTGGTTGCTCAGCTGAATTCGATCTGGCCTCAGGAAGACTTTGCTTTGGAGGTGGCTCAGGTTATGTGGTTTCTGGGTGGTTTTTACTTGGGACTCATTGAAGAAAAGGATTGAGACAGTCTGCAGGTACCGGGCTCCTGACAACAAGCTGTGTTTGCCTTGACAGATGGGTGCCGGGCAGAGCGATGCTCAGGGTGGACTTCACTGCTCCCCTATGGAGGGGTGAGCCAGACAGGAAGGATTTACAGGAGTTTGGCTTGCAGGGTTGGCCAGGCAAAGATTTCCAGCCTGAGAGCAGCGGTAGGCACTCCCTCAGGACAGGCTTTCCGCTGGGGCCTCGTTTTTTTCCCCTTCTGTTTCTCATTAAAGCTCTCAAATCCTGGCACCTCAGCGCACACGGCACGTACGAGCCCTTTCGCCTGGTGTTGCGTGCAAGCCTGCTCGCTCCTTGTGCAGGTTGGACATCTTATTCCCCCTGCCTTCCCCCTGCGCAAGCAAACTGTCCACCCTGCTGTCCAGCAAGGCGGCTTTCATGGACCATGAAGGGAGAAGAGGACATTTCCTTTATACAGTGCTCTCCTATATATGTGCAGCTGGGAGAGGAGAGGGGGTCACGGAGAAGAGCTGTGGTGGTCTGACCACCCACGGCCATTTCTCGTTTCTTCCTGGTGAAGGGGAGCCTGATTTTCACTCTTTCTTTTTTAAGAAAAAAAGAGTAATGGCTTCATTATCTTCAGCAGAGTTTGTAGCCCTCATCTCTAGTTCAGGATGCGAACCAGAACAATAGGTGTTTTGGAACCTGAGGAAAAAACAGCTGGCCGATGTGGCTCAAAATGTAATTTCATAGGGGCACTCATCAATAATGCGACTACGGCTCCATACGGATATTACGCGGGCAGCCTTAATACACTTGCATGGCATCTGGATTGACAAGACAGACCATGATGGCTCCAAAGGGTCAATAAAACATGCACCATGAAGGACTTACACAATAGACAGTAATGGCTTCTTTGGAGCTGTTACGGTCTATTGGGTCAATAATAATCCACTTTTTAAAGAGTGCCAAAATATGAATTTACACAACAGGCCGTAATGGCTCCTGATCTATCAGATAAATGATATGAATTATCAGCATTAGCGCCCACACTGCAATGCACGTTTACCTATTAGAGTGGATGGAATAAATACTAGGTGCTTCAAAATATGCTTTTATATTCAAAAGGCTGATTTCTAAAAACATCTGTGAAAAAAAAAAAAAAAAAGAAGAGAAAAGCCCAAACTGTCATTGTTAAACCTGTGAAATAATGAGCATAGGTCAGGAAATTTAAATCTGAGACTCTCTCTAGGAGGTTATTGTGAGTTTTCACTCAACATTATTTTTAATTAAATATTGCAGCAGCTTATACCATGTATTTTTAAACTTTTGTTCATTTTTCTAGCACACTCAGGTCTGTGAACCAGGGGAATCCGTGAACATTTTTCCCAGATTTGTAACCTTTTCTATGCAATTGCATCTTTTCTCCTTTATTAAGAACTCGTTGCCTGAGTAATGGTTTGCAGGATCCAGATTGCATGTTATACAAACAGGCTTGGTCTGAATATATGCATTCAAGACCAAAAAACTGTTTAAATAACATATGTTCTGTTTGCGGCCACCTATCTGTCTCTATCAAGGAAGATAAAAGTCCTTGTCTATGCTGGTTCAGCTGCGCAATCAAGACAGAAACCCTCAACTGATGTTTGCCAGCAGGTGGTGACATACAGCAACAAGCTCCAATGGCAGCAACATTTTCCTGCAAAACTTGGAGAAAATCCAGGCTTCAGGAAAATGAAATATGCCTTCAGTTTGGGAAGAAATAATGATGAATGTCCATCAGCGACACATGCGATGATTTAGTCTCGTTGCATGGCAAGAAGAAGTATGTTCAGTCCACAGCAGGTCAAAAGTTTTCCTTGCTGTTTCTCTGCGTTTCCTTCTTCTTATTATAAAACATTTGGCTTGGCTGTGAAATATACTTTTAATTAAAAGATAGGAAAATCATAGTAAGACAGCAGCAGCAGAGAGCTGTTAGAAAGCCTGCTGTCTTAGCTCTCATAATAAACATAACGCGAAGGATAGGTGCACACAAAAACTGAAGTGTTGTGGAGAGAATATGTATACACCAACTTATCCGAGTCCTTTCAAAGAGAAGTGTAAATAGCGCTTTCTGCTTGTCTGTGATTTCCTCGTGCTTTTTCAAACTTTGCGCTTTTTTTTTTTCTGGTCTCACAGCCGGGTACACTTGTTTGAAAGACCCACTGCTCGTACAAATCACCACCATTCAGTTTGCAGTAGGTTAGTGAGCAAATAATTCTTCCATAATAGACAAGAAAAAAATTCATAACGAATTGTGGCAAGATATGTCACCTTTGGTTTCTATTGTGCTGTGGTTTCCAGGCACTTAAAATTCCCTGGGTTTCATGCATACATTTTGTATACATGTTACTCCTACCTTAAACAACATGCCCTTTAAAAGAAATTTGGGTACTCGCAGCATCTGAAGTGCAATAACTTGACAGAGGAAAATATAAGTCTCATCCTGCTTAGCAGGGAGCTGAGAACAGGATGAAAACATAAAAATGCCGAGGATTTTTCCCCCCCTTTGCAGCGTCTGTTTCCTGCAAGTATCTACCATCTACAATATTGACTGGTTTATCAGGCAGCAGGTATCTCTATCAGTCTATCTTGAATTGTCATCCAACAGGAGATTAAAAGCTGCCTGCCTCCTCCTTGTGATTTTCAGTCTTCACATCGCAAAGTTTTCAATCAAATTTCAGCGGTGTACATTTAGCTTAGAGAACTCGCAGTACTTATCTTCCCAAAGCAGGTGATTTAGACCGTGTTTACCTTGTACAGTTCCAAGATATCTCTCGGCAAACCTGTCC
Source organism: Pandion haliaetus (assembly GCA_013401275.1). Classification (NCBI taxonomy): domain Eukaryota; kingdom Metazoa; phylum Chordata; class Aves; order Accipitriformes; family Pandionidae; genus Pandion; species Pandion haliaetus. Next base: position 154,095 of record VYZV01000040.1, read on the forward strand.
GCATCTCAGGCCTTGAAATGATTCCCAAGTTCGTTTTTTGCTTTTCTCTGTCTCTCTTTCTCTTTCCCTCCCCAGCCAGGCTACCAGCCAAACAACAACAATAACAATGCGGGTCCTGAATAACAGACAAGTGCCAGTTTTCGGAAGAGTTATATTGATGCGGCAACCTTGTATTGTTAGCTTTTTTCAAATGAAAGCAACGTGACCACTTACAGCCTTGTTCTAAGCAGCTTCCTCATTAGTAATCTTTTCAGTGCACTTATCACAGTTGTGGTTTCAGCCCACGAATCAGCTCGAGCCCGGGAGGATGTCAGCTGGGCGCGCTTCTCGGTTTGCGTCGGATACCTGAGGAAGTTGTGGGCTGGGAGGTATCCTGTAAAATAAACTACGGCTCCATTTGTAAGGAATCCAGGGTGAGCCAGCTGACACTGAAAAAAAAGGCTTCTCTGCCAATTAGCATATTTTCCGCATAGGATTTTGATAAACAGACTAACTAGAATTTGAATAAGCATAAACTTGAAACTAAAAAATGCTGGAAAGGCAATTAAAAATAATCACAAAAGCCAGATTGGATTTTTGTGGTGCATTTTCCATGCAAAAGAGTTAGAATATAATATAACTAAAAGTGATTCTGCTAAGGTAAAGGAATAGAGGAATTGGGAATTATAGTCAGAGAGTCCTAATTAATCGCTTACCACCAAATACTTTGAACAAACTGGTGTACAGCAGTTGGGGAAAGGTCCGGGAGCCAGATTTGTGCCCCTATTCTGGCTACTAGGAGCTGTACAAAGATGGTAGGGGGGGTAATACTGTCCACAGACAGTTACAGACCGTGGTTCTGGCTGCAAAAGCAGTTGAGGGTGCAAATATGGTACCTGAGAGTCAGAGGTTGCCTTTTGAGGACTCCCTGCTCGGAAGGAGAGGGAGCATGTGCGCATTTTTGGGGGATAGGGCTGCTCAGCGAGGTGTTCCCAGGCCCCCAGGCAGCACCGTGAGCCGGGGGCCAGCGTTCGCGAAGGATGAATCTCTGCGGTGTGACATGGCCCGGCTCCATCTGAGCACTCACCCTAGGGGTGGGATGGGTAAAAGAAATGTGATTCTGAATACAGTTGTTACGAACAGGATGGGAGTTTAATCCTGAACTCCTGCTTATTCTGGAAGACCTGAGAGGCTGTTACAGTAATTTGATGCCAGCTGGGAAGAGGCAAACACCTCCCAAGTCAGTGCTTTGGCCAACAGCCTGATGACAACAGAGGGTTCCCATCAGGCAAGAGAAATCTTCCAGAGGGTGATACCCACTAGAGTTCATCTGCTTCGTGCTGTCAGGGCAGCGCGAAAGAGAGTGAAGTGACAGGCGAGTTGGCCCAGCTGCTTCTTCATGAATATCTGAGATTCTTGCATAGTGTAAGTGGAAACTATATGAACACATCAAAGAGGAAAAGACACTGAAAATTAAAAGGCAGTGCCTGGAATTTGGCTCAATCTAATTCAGTTTCTATATATGCAAAGTGAAGAGTAGATTGAGGTGGTAGGAGTGAAACACAATTGCTTTGTTGTTGAATGCAGATACAAATTATTCCTTTTTTTTTTTTTTTTTTTTTCCCCTCTTTTGCCCACACTTTGTGCTTCTTCCTTCCCTTTCCATGAGTACAATCAAGCCAAAGTGCCTGAGGCCAGGCTGCAGGGAGAGGAGCATGGCACAGTCCCACTCAGGCATCAGCTTTGCTGAACCTTGTTCAGGACTATCTTGTTGGCAGGAGTCCATGGATGGGGTGAATGAGTGTTAAATAAGCTGATAGCTCAACTGATCCCTGTTGCCCCTGCAGCTCAAAAGGGAGCACAAGGTGTGAGCTGATACACAAGATGTAAATTACCATCACTTTTAGAAGTACTACCTTCTCCTTGCCTGAGAGCTTCTCCTTACTAAACTGAAGTCCTGCAGGCAGCCATTGTAATCACAGAGTTTGGGAAGCAGTGCAGATTTTTTGGGTTCAAAAAGCCCAAAATATATGATTGTAGCAAAGTAAAACCCATTCTTTATCACTTGGTGCTCTCACCTGACAATGTCACAGAAGCTCAGGGCAGCAGGGATACTTCCTCCATCAGGTGGGATGGATGGCTTGTGCCTGTCCCACATGGAGATCTCTGAGGCCCAGGTGGAAGCTCAGCAAGGTCCAGACCACAGACTCTGAAGTCTCTTTCTCTAGAAATACCTGCAGGCTGGGGACACTGGGGAAAGCCTCTCTCAAGGTATAGGGTCCCGATCTGCAAGGAGAATCTGGGTGTGCTTGTGCTGGCTTGAACTGCTTACCTTCATTTTATGGTTTAGTCTTAGATATGTGACACATATGTGTGAAACATATTCTCTATGTTTAAGCCTAGCTACTTTCATCTCTGTATTCAAACTGGTATTACTGTCCTGGCTCTAAGCCTTACGTTGTCATCAGCCCTTTTTGGTTTTAGTCCATATATTTGTAGTGCCCCTGAACACACTCTTCCTGTAGTGGGACTTGTAGCGTTTGCTGTCCTGTTACTGACTAGGGTAATCATTTGATTTCTAGGTGAGGCATGTCCATGGACATATATACAGTTACCCTGTAGAAACACGATCTGTAAGGCTGTTGTGAGTCAGTTATAAGGCTACGGTTAAGGCTGCTAAATACATTCACATTATTTTAATGTGTTTTCAGTTGCTAACCTTTAACATTCTGGACTGAACATCTCTAAAACAGGTCTTTGTCTCAGACTGGATTGTTTAGGAAAGAAACATGAAAAAATGGTTCAGGTACAGATCAAGTGGACTCTTAGTTTTTAAAAGCCATGTGAAAATCTGCCCGTGTTTCATTGGGCTGTAGTCCTCCATCAAAATCTTATTCTTACCCCATTTAGCAGAGGTACGGTCAAGTTTGGCAGCAGAATCTGGCCTAGCCCTGCCAGAGCAGGACTTTCCTTAAGTTGCTTGTGGCTACTAACCAGTATACCTGTGGTTATAATGGTTGCTACAGGTGTGCTTCAGTTACAGGATAGAGACTGAGAAGAGTTGTCCCTTGTTCCCTCAGTGCAGCTGCCTGAAAAGCTGAGGAGTGAGGTGACGGGAGGCAGGAGGGATGTGGGATGCAGGAAGAAGATGTGCAGAAGAAGATGCTGCAGGAAGAGAGAGGCAGGGGAAGCACTGAGGCACTGGGGAGGGCAGAGAGGGCTGGGAGGTGCAATGAGGAGATTCTTCAGAGAGAGGTCTGCTAGTGGACTGGCACAAAAGAAAAAGGTGGCAGATCCCAGGAGTGGATTAATAGTGTGTGATATATGCGAGAGAGGCAAAATTGGACATTTTTGAGTGCTGGCTCTGCAACCTTGACTTCTTTTAATATTTGTATATGTGTATGGATGGGATGAAGAGAAATGAAAATTGTTATATAGATTAGTATTCTCGCATTTAACGTATTACTGGCATAAGGGACTATTGTATATGTGACCCCTTTAATATGCTTAGGCTGGGACATGAACACATTTTTCTGTTCTTAGGATGGGGTCTGAGAGCAGAAAGTTCAAGGAATCTGTGATTTAGGCTACTGGATTTTTTTTCCTGCTTGTTCTCTGTGTTAAAGTAAACAGGACATTTCTGCTATAAACAGGGATTTTCATGGTTTCAAATTAGCTGTCATGGTAGCGCTTTTACCGAGGCTCTCAAGCTCAAACCCTGGAAACCCCGAGATGATTTCCATTTCAGTCTGATCAAAATACTAAGAGCAATGTTCCCCAGCACCCGCTGGGCTGAGCATCCGGGAGATGCAGAGGTTGCACCGATTCCCTGGAATTACAAAGCCTCAGCTCAGATGCAAGCACCAAAGAGAAATGCTGGGAGAGGGAAGGAGGGAGGGAGGGCATGAGCCCTACCCTGCAAAGCCTGCAGTAAGGACAATTTGTTTTTAGCAGCCTTCCTAAATCTTGAATGGAAGGAACATATTTTACAGTGTATGTTTTGTTAGTGCTGATTCCTGCACTCGGCTCTTCTGGTGCTTCAGAAAATGCGTTTGAAGGTGGCTGAGGTATTTCAGTTTGACAAATAAACTAAGCTGTGGTTACTTTCTCAGTATGTTTTGTGTCATGGTGCTAATTTCCCATTCACTTGATTGGGATGCAATGATTTCACGACAATGTCAGTGCCGGTCTATGGAAAAGACATTATGGTGTCAAAATGAAATGAAACAATGTTAATTTGTCTATGGAAATGGTGTTACACTGCCAAATTGAAACATAACCCTCAGCTCAGCCACCTTGAGACTTGGCACTGCCGCGCTATCGAAGGACCCCGCCACGCGGGGTGATTTTACAGCGTCGCACTGGGAAACTACAAATCTGGATTAAATATTAGAGGAGGTAAGACTATTTGTTTTGTTCTACGAAATCACAACTGTATAGCATTTCCTAGTGTTATAGGGGCCTTCCACATGTGCTGCAATACCTAAAGCCCAGGGAGAGGGTGGGAATTGAGGGGAGAAAAAGCACTTTGGCAACATTTGCTGAGATTTCTTTTGGCTTCCATTGGCTCTCAGCACATCTCATTCCTAGCATTATATTAATGGATCTTTTTTAGGTGAGAAACATTATTAGATTTTGCAGTGTTCACGGCACCTTACCAACATCTGGGACACTGGAGCTCAAATTAAGCAGTGCTCTAAATCCAATTTGGACTTTAATTCCACCAGGATGTAGCATTTCTAGTAAAACAAGAACTTGAACATAAACCAGAATCCAAAGTGTAGGGAATACAAGAATGAAAAAGAATAGTAAGCAAGCTGAAATCAAAAGAAAAGCACTGAGGGAGGGAAGAAGCAATTTATAAAGGGATATAGAAAAATATAAATACATATTTTCTCTGTTGTTAGGAGTCTACGGAGTGATAGAATCTACTTATCAATCACAGTTTGTCTTTTATTTTGTTTTATGTTTCTGGACAGTATGACCACCTTTGAAAAAGGGTGATCTTTGATCTCCTGCCCTGGGGCAAGCACCAGCAGATGTTCTTTTGTTCTTCTCTCCATCTTCAGTGTCCCTCACCTCCTAAAGCCAAAGTGTGCTCCCCAAAACTGACAGGTGTTTCTCTGTTTGATTGCAAAGGATGGAAATAGGCTAAATATGACCTGAAACCTTCAAAGTGGAAGGGCCTCCCAGCATGCTCGCAAACTGGTGGGAGGGAAGGCTGTTGTAACATCTGCACTTCTGGGAATATTAGCAAATTGTGTACAGCTGTCAAGAAGAAAAAGGCTTTGCCAGTCTGTTAGGAGGGACTCTAGCACTCTTTTTCATCCTGGGAGAATTTCTGGGGTGATTCTGTCTGCTGAGTTTCTCAGTGGCTTTTTTTCCTTATTTGTGAAATGGGGGTAATGGCACTTCTCTGCCTCTTATAGACATTAGGGGGAAGAAATAAATTACAGGTTTTGTGGTGTCTAGGCAGTACTATAAGATGGTCATGTCACTACATATGGCATCATAACCTGGGATGGGTGGAAAGGCTAATCACATGAGCACTATATCTTAAGCAAGCCAATCCTTTCTTCACATGTGCCTCAGCTGGCATTAAAATCTGACACCGGTTAATGAAAACAATAAAGCTATCCAATCTTATTGATGGCTATGTAGATTTCTTGGACATGCGGAGCTCTGTGTTCTCCTCTCGTATATTGATACTGGGCTGTGCACAGTGTTTCTAGGTGTCCACTGAAGTCCCAGAGCTAAAGGTCCTCGTGAGAGTCTGGTTACTGCTTCTCTCTTACTATGTGAGTGGTGCACGTTTCTTTTTTGCATAAAGCTCCTTCCACCTTTCTTCCTTCTTCAGGTAGGAAGCGTGCATTTGTTGAATCTGGTGGATGCGGTC
>VYZV01000040.1:160034-199462 GCA_013401275.1 Pandion haliaetus
CATCAGTTGGACCCCTCTCCAAGAGATATCCATCAAATCACCATTGAGAGATCTCTGTAACTTCACCATGAGACACATGGATGCTGCTCCAGCCATAGCTCTTCACAGAGATTCCCAGGCTAGCTGAACGCCTAGGAGGAAGCTTTTGGCTCTTCAGACACCACTTACATGTTGTTTTGAAGTAGTTCATGTCACACTATAGTTATAGTTGTTAAGATGTGCAACCCACAGATGAAATGTACACTCCAACTTCAAATTTACAGGGAAGAACTACAATGTGAAATATTGCAGACCTCCCAGCTTGCTGAAAACAGCTAAGACAAGTCATTGGATTGAAATTTAATGAAATGCCCTGCTATACAGCCAGGGATTAAAATATAGGAATCATTTGTTCATGATGAGGAAGGTATTTTAAGTGTGCTTTATTCAATGTAAGATGCTCAAAATGAAGTTTTATTGTTAAAAGACAGAAACAAATCTTCCTTTCCAGGATTGTCTCTCTCTCTCTCTCTCTCACACACACACACACACATACATGCACGCACACACACACACACACACAAGCACATGCCTTTTCTTTCTCTGGGCGTGAAGCATGGTAGACATCTGGTTGCCAGGCTCAGTCTTCTCCCCCACAGGCATAGAACAACATCATTGTTTGAAAATGTTCTTTAGAGGTTGACATTTGGGGGATTTATCCGCTCTCCTCCAATAAGAGCGAACATTCCAACAACTTTATGCAATGTGTAAACCACAGATTAATTGCACAAATTATATAAATTATCCTAAAACTTTTGGGTAATGTTTGCCATGTCAACACTGTAATTGAGCTGACTGGGCATGTGGAAAGCCTGCATGTGGCAAGCGACAGTCCATGATGCAGATGGAGAAACGATTTGCATCTACCTCTACTTAGAATAAGTACTGCAAGGACTGCAGTCTGCAAGCAGAATAGGTAATGTGAGACTTTCATCAAAACAAAAAAAGCAATGGACTATAGTCTTCCACATTACTACCTAATATGGAGGGGTCTGTAGCTTTCTCCTAAATACCAGGTGAACATCCAGTGTGTGTGTGGTAGTGGGGGAAAAAAATGAAAGCCACAGGCTTAACGGTTTTAGCAAAAAATCCTCTTCCTTCCTTGTGAAATCAGCCACAGGAGGGAAAAAAAAAGCTTTTAACTGATTTGTGTCCACATCAGCTGAACTCCACTCTCTGTGGTTTGGACTGAGTGGTGACTCCTCACAGGAAGAATCCCACAGGTCATGTCAAATTTGCCTTGTCATTTCAGAAGACATGTTAGTGTAATATCTGGATTTGTGATAGAAGAGAACAGAGCAATGACCCAGAGTATGCCTTTCCAGCAACAAACACAAGCAAAATATCTGTAACAGAGCATATAACAGTGGAGTAACCTCTCAGAAGTTATGTTTAAAGTGCTGAGGACTCCAAACATTTAGGATTCACAGGCAATTGCATCCTTCCTCCTTACAGTGGAACGGAAACCAGGACAGGGGATGGTGAATTACCCCCTGTGGAAGGAAGGGTTCGAGGCAAGCTGGCACCCACTTTAGGTCAGAGGCTGAGCTCCCGAGGAAGCTTCAGCTCTTGCCTCACATAACCACTGTGTGGCATTAAGTTAGCAGTCTCTACTGGCTTTGAAGTAATGGCAAATCCAGCCGCTAAGGCTGGCTTAACCATAAAATGTACCGTCATTATTTTATTTTTTACTTTTTTGCTTTCAGAAGACCGCTAAAGACTCTAATGTTTCCAGCAAGACTTGAATTTGGACAAGAGGATTGTAACGGGGGTGTGTGTGATTTGCTGGACCTCCAAAAATTTCATTCAGGCTTTCCCAAGTCTGTATAAATGCTCTCAGAGTCAGCGGAACAGGCTTCTTACCAATGGTAGAGGGGTGTCGATAGTTATTCAATGCAAATTGTATAAATTAGGCGTTTGGTGAACGAGTGCAGTCTCCGACTTGGGGGGGAATTCCCTTCTGTGAGATACTCGAGTAGTGAAGGAGCTCAAGCTTAGAGCTCTGGAGCACATGGGAGAAGACTGCAGGACAGGAAAGGAGTGTAAATGTCTAAACCAGACAACATTTGTTTCTAAAGAAGAAATTCCACTGCACCTCCACATGCTTTTAAAGCGAGGGGCAAGTGAAAACTTGATTTTGTTACAGTGAAAGGAAAAATTCTCATTGTGTTCAACAGGACTGGGATTTCATCCAAGACCTCCACATCATTCTAAGACACTCATGTAGTCCATGTTTCATCTTTTACAAAGAGTATTCTGTTTCCAGAAATTATCAATGTTTTCTAATTTTCTGACTTTATCATCTGCAATGCCCCTGTCATGACTTCTTTTTATACAACACATTTCTGTTCTTTTTTTTTTTCAGTCTTGCACATACTATCGTTATGCCTCCAAAGATCAAAGAATCATAGCATAAGGTAAAAATATCTCATTGCAAAGAATAAAGACATCTTTTTTTATAAACTTTATTTTTACTTTAGTACTTAATAAACTAAAATACCTGGATAAAATCTGGCAGTTGAAGAAATGCGAGATGTGTTCCTGATTTGACCGGGGGCAGGATTTCACCCCACATTTTTATAGGGAATATTTAGCACACAGGCATTCCACCCCCCTGTATCCCTACCCCCATATATTTCAAAGCAAGAACAGAAGGCAACACAAAAGTAGCTGCCACCATCCACCAGATAATTCTTTCAAACATCTCTCAGCATTCTAAACCATAATCTAAACTTATGTCCACATAACAAATAACAGCCCTTTGAAATGAACTGAGAAACTGTAAAGCCATTAAGAAAATGTGCCATTAAGGAAAGGATTTCAGCATTTTCTATGAAAAAGGTTCACAATGTATGTATTTCCACATGTTCAGAGAAATGATTAAAATGTTTATAGCTTTTGTAATTGGTCTCTCTCAATTTAAAAATATAGGCTTTTTTTTAAAGTTACATTTCTCTGCCGCTCTTTGTCTAGAATAACATTAATGAAGTCCCATTTTCTTAGTTGCTGAAGGTAGAAAATAGGGAAGCGATGTGTTTAAAAGAATGCATTCTTGAAACATGCCGTCTGTCTGCCCATATCCCAGCAAACACAGGCCCTCACTAACACGTCCATTAGATGCAGAGTCCTCCTGCACAGTCTGGGGCTGCCGTGGCTCACGTGGTGGTGGAGCCTATATGGCAACAGGGGAGGGGGCTCGTTGTCCCTTTCAGAGCACCTTTCTGCGTGCCACTGTCCATGCCGGTAGGGAGAATTTGAAGGAAGACATGTAATGTTTTTTCCACTACATTTCCACCCTGTTTGGATTCAGTCAAGGATGGTCAGCATCGCGAGAAAGCCAAACTCCATCATTAAATCCCTAAAAGAAGAGAAAAGGAGGGAACCAGTAAAGAACTCCCTTTCCAAAGCACACCCAGCCCTTTCTAGCAGAGCTCACGTTCTGCTCCGTTAAATGCTATAAACATACCGGCTGCATTGATAAAAACCACATGGCCTTGTGTTCACTGAGCAAATGAATCAGTAACGGCTTGGTCCTGGAGGCCAAAGCCACTTTCATCACCTGCAGATCATGGCCTTTGGAGTGGTTCGTGGCACATCTAGGTCAGTCAGCCTGGAAGAGAAGGAGAAAGATTTTCATCCAGTTTCCAGGTGAATACATTTGTTTTACAGATAAGAATATATACACAGATGTAGAACTTTTTTTTTTTTTTTTGGTAGCAACTGTCAATCAGGTCACATGTTAATTTTTTTCTTTCTATTATTTTCTTTTATGCTGTTAAGCTAAAGCTTTAGGTTTTGTTCTAATTGTAAAAGCATATATCAAATGTTTTGTTACTTCCTTTCATAATACCCCAGGAGAGGGTGTTATACCTTTCCTTTTGTAAATTAGCTTAAGTAGAAATTGTCAATCTGGAATTGACAGGTATTTGTTACAGACAACAAAGCATTGTTCCCACTTTGCTTCATCCACCAACACAGATGCTGCTGTCACATGTCACAACAATGGGGAAACTTATTAAACTTTAAAGAGTAATAATACTATAATATAAAGGCACAAGGGTAAAAAGTCTGAAAGTGTGTTTGCTGGCTGGAGGTAGGAAATCCTGTCCTTCGTGTAGCTGATCTGACAGCTCTCTGCCTCTCGCATGAACCACTACTTTCCTAGCTCCTTCTTCCAGGACTGCCCTTATAAACCAGTGACACTCCCTCTCCCCACACCCCAGCTATCAGATAACAGCAGGACAGAGGCATATCTCGATCCATGAGGTTGCTCCTCACCTGTTGAGTTGCTGAAGGAGAAAGGGCACAGGTTCTGGGGGAGCCAGGATTACTCTGGTCTAATTACAGAACGGCTGGGCCAGTTGCTGGATTATGTTGCAGAGCGTGTTGTGATGCTGCAAATATCTACAAGCATTTCTTCTGTCAAAGGCTGGCCTAGATACAGGGAATTTCCTAAGTAATTTACTAAAGAGGTCCTGTTTTGTGAACTTGTCAAAGGAGGCAACAGTGGTCTTTGCTGGGCTGGTGGTCCTATGGACCGTGGGCTGAGGCACTGTTGGCTGGAGAGAGATGTACTCTAGAAATGGGCCTGAGCTGCAGAATCTGGGACAGGTATTCAACTCACATCACCCAAATTTGGGGTTGAATGTGAGCAAATCAGAGCACTGCCATCCTCTGACTGGCAACAAATCAAATGGGTTCTTTGGGCTTTTTGCCTTCACCACAAAAAACAACAACAGCAACAAAAGCTGGGAAAGGAAAGAAAAGTGACATCATCTGCAGAAATGTTTTCCTTTTTTCTGCCTGAAGGACTGTTTTGATTTCCAGCTGCATCTCAGGTAAGCATGAAACATGATATTGGATCAAATGCGCCAACTGCTTGTAAATGGAAATACTTGCAGTTGAGCAAAGGAAGAGACAATGCTATGCTGCCTTTTTGATATCTTTTCAGGTATTTGTAGCGACCAAACAGCCCCTGGCCCAGCTTCAAATAGCGAAGAAATTGGTCAAATAATTTTAGATGTCTCATTCTCAGTGGGAGCGTGGCAGTGGCTGGGGTTATATGCAACACTCTGCAATCTTCTGCTACTCCCACCCCTCTGTACTCTAGCCCTTCCCCTAAACACCATCTTTCCTCTTCTGTGGTATGGGAGAGCTGGTGATTTGGAGCCAGCTACGTATGCTTTATGTTTCCTGAAGATTAAAACCCGTGTGTAATACTCCATAGCCTGTCAACAGCCAGCTTGGGAAAAAGACCAAAAACTAGAGAGCCAAAACCAGACTGTTAGATCAATCAAGGCCAAGACATGCTTCTCACTTATAAAAGCTAAAAGAAAACTGGCCAGGCAAGAAGTTTGTCCTTTGCAATGTTGGAAGACTGCTGCCCCCCACCCTGTGTCTGATTCCTTGTGAGTCAGACTATATACAAGTCTGCAAGAGAAGATATTGCATGTATGTTTAAAATACTTCTGCCATTAGACAGGGAGAAGACTGCTGTCTACAGTAAGTATCGAGGCTTGGGGTAAGTAGCCAACGATCTGTGTTCCCTTAGCTTTTTTTCTTTTGCTTTTTAATTTTTTTTTTTTTGCTTGGGGTACTATTAAATTGTTGTCTGAAACGATCTTCTTGTGCAGAACTGAACAAAGTGGTATGTGTTTCCAAACACTAAAAACAAGTTGTCAAGACACATCCTCAGAGACAGAGGGTCTTTTTTGTTGTTGCCCAAGAATGTCTTATTTAAAAAGGCATTCCTTGTAAAGATGCAAATGCTATTTCTTTTAAAATGTACCAGGACTGAGAATAAAGCAAGCAAAAGAGGAAATTAAAACAGTGACAAGGGAGGGAGGTCTGGCAAGTTGGCTTTCAACCAAATGACCTCTTGATAGATCAGCTGGGAGCCAGGAATGCATGAGATTACCAAGAACTAGAGAGATTTATAGTTCTTTGTTTGGCCTCTTGGTAAGTTTCCACATATAGTCAGTTATATGATGGGCAACGACAAGGGAAAATGGTGGGCAAAAGAAATCCAGAACCCCAAATATTTATTGTGATTCCATAAAAAAACATGAAAAGAAGGAGCTATTTAAAGATTCAGAGAATTTGTTTATTTCAATTTAACAATAAACACCCTTACTGAGAAGAATTTTTGCATAGCCCCCCAAATCTAGGTCTCTAGAAGCTATTTGCACACCCCAAATATAGCTCCAGTTGAATTAGGCATGTGAAAGTAACACAAGAAACTTTCTGTCATGGGAATGGGCGTTTGGGTTTCTGTAATCACTGCACAGCCTTCCCCTGCACTGACCACTTGCAGAGAGAACATCCCTCCGCGCACGGCACTAGCTAAACCCATCCTCAGATTGTGCCAGAGCTCTTCAGAAATTTGTAACTCTTTCAGTCTAATATCCAAAACTTTGAATGAGTATTTCTATTCTCATCATCCAGGTGATAAGGAACAACTGAGAATTTATAGCTGTTATTGCCATTTAGCTATTAATTGGCAGGCTCCTGTGCTTGCCATGGGGCTTGCTTGTCTTACTGTAAATTAGTCTTGTGCTCGTTAGTGGCTGCTTTTTGCTTTTGCTGCTTGCTGTACTGTTGTCCTGCTTATCATCTTACTCTGCTGTGCCTGGGAACATTTTGATAACAGCAATGGCCATGCACCTGGGCTGGCAGATGGCCAGGGCATCACTGCTGTTTCTGTGCTGCTGTGCTGGGCAGGCTGGAACTCCAGTGTGAACTCCAGTTGATGGGACCATGACCTGTGGATGAGTCCACGCAGGAGCAGGACACCCTGAAGCATCTGTGGCCGTGGATAAACGCATGCCAGAGCAGGTACGTCTTGAAGCATCTATGGCCGTGGCTATGTCTGTGCCACAGCAGGTATACCTCTAAAGGGATTGTGGCCCAAGGATAAGTCCATGCTGGAGAAGGTGCACCTTGAAGCATCAGTGGCTGTGCCTGAGGTCATGCTGGAGCACCTCAAAGCGTATGGCCATGGATAAGCCCACGACAGAGCAGGGACAACCCTGGAGGGTCTGCAGCCATGGGTAAAGCCGTGTTGGAGCAGGTTTACTTCTGAAGGGTCTGTGGCTGTGGGTAAGGCCACACTGGAGCAGGTCTATCTCTGAAGGCATTGTGGCCCATGGAGAAGGCCATGCTGGAACAGGTGCATCTCAAAGTGTCTGTGGCTGTGGAAGAGCCTATGCTGCAGCAGGTATACCCCCGGAGAGACTGTGGCTCATAGATAAGACTCCACTTGGAGCAGGTACACCCCTAAGGGACTGCAGTCTCTGGATAAGTACAAGCTGGAACAGGGGCAAGGGGAGGAATTCATTGCAATGTTAAACCCAATGGTCTGGTCCAAAGGGACCAGGGGAGGAGACTGTAACGGAAAAACCTTTAAGTTGTTATAACCTGAGATTTGAGTTGCATGTTATGGGAATTACTATAGCAGGAACCACCTGAATCCATAGAGGACAGGCCTTACATGGAGCAGCACAAGTGTGGCAGTGACCCGACCTGAGCTGCCTTTGGTACCCAATAACTCCAGGCAACACACCACCTCTCCTGTCCTGAGTGACCACCATAACAGATGGAGCCCAAAGTCATGGACTAAATTAATAGACGTTTTGTGGACATTTACGGACATTATACAAGGTTGGTCCACAGACTAAGGGAATTATATCTGTCTATTGTATCAAAGGATGGGAAGGGTGGTGGTGGGAAATGAGGATGTATTGGAGAGTGAGCATGACATAAATGGTATGGAATAAAGGATGGAAAATGTGCTGGTTTTGGCTGGGGTAGAGTTAATTTTCTTCACAGTAGCTGCTATGGGGCCGTGTTTTGGATTTGTGCTGAGAACAGAGCTGATAGCACAGGGATGTGTTCGCTGTTGCTGAGCAGTGCTTACCCACAGCCAAGGGCTGTTCTGCTTCTCACCCCACCCCACCAGCGAGGAGGCTGGGGGGAACAAGGAGTTGGGGGGAAACACAGCCAGGACAGCTGACCCCAACTGACCCAAGGGATACCCAGACCGTATGACGTCATGCTCAGCAATACAAAGCTGCGGGAAGAAGAAGGAAGGGGGGACGTTGGGAGTGATGGCGTTTCTCTTCCCAAGTCCCCGTTAGGCGTGATGGAGCCCTGCTCTCCTGGAGATGGTGAACACCTGCCTGCCCACGGGAACTGGGGAATGGATTCCTTGGTTGCTTTGCTTGCACGCACGGCTTTTGCTTTACCTCTTAAACTGTCTTTACCTCAACCCAAGAGTTTTCTCACTTTTACTCTTCCGATCCTCTCCCCCACCCCACCATGGGGGGAGTGAGTGAGCGGCTGCGTGGGGCTTAGTTGCTGGCTGGGGTTAAACCACAACAGCAGTTTATGTTATCCAGATTAAATACTAATATTATGGTGCATTAGATGTCAAAGACATTAAAATGCAAAAGCAAATGGATTACAAAATCTAATTTATGAAGCTGTCCCAGCTTAATAAGTAGTGTCATCAACTGGTTCATCAGTGTACTGATTGTTACACCCAAATGTATCCTGAGAGTCCAACCAGTATGGTGTATCCAGGAAAATGGGGTGATCTCAGGGTCCTTAGGATATGTGAACCTTGTTAAATAAAAAAGCACACAATTTTCCATTGGGTTACAAATGCTTTTTACAAATAATGGGACCCTGGAATTTTGACACAGGAAAATATTTAAGCATGAGTAACAAGGAGGCCCTTAGACAAGGCAGAGGTTCTGGCAACAGTTTGGTGTTAAAACGCAATTATTCGCTTTTTTTCCATATGCAGTGTATATGCCATATGGGCATATGGTACATTCACTAAATTAGTTAATTATTATTACTTATTTAGTTCTTTTTAACCAGTGAACATGTGCTTGGCTCTGTACTAGGTAAAAATAAAAAAAATAATCTTATGGACAATATTGTCCGTAACACCGTGACGATGATGTCTGTACTGTATCATTTACTATTGTCTTTATTATAAACCAATGAATTATATTCTCTTAGTAATGTAGTCACTTGTCAAAACTGAATGTTAAGAAGCCCTAAGGTTTGCCTTAAACTTCTAATAGAATTTCAAAATTCAGCTTCAAGGTTTGGACCTTTTGTACAAACTTACAAGTGTTTTCTGAGTGTTATAATTTTGTCAGTATGATTCTGACCTAATTTGCATTACTCACATTTCTCTCTTTAACAGGTGTGGGTTTGCACACATAACTTACTGCAAGCAACAGTTGATTTGAAGGTACCTTGCAAATGCAAAATAGACACCTTTGCTGAATGTTCAGTTTTAAAACAAGGCGAGGACTGATAAGACAGAGAGGGATTGCAAACAGAAATGTCATGACCCATGGCTCGGGGAAAAGTTTTCCAAACATCACCACTAATTTCTGATATTGTAGGTTTTCCAGTGTCCTAGTTGTGGCTTGGAGATCCTGAATTTTAAAAAGATGTTGAGGACCCCAAAAGGAGAGTATGTTTTGAAAATATTATTGTGGGCCTGATGATTTTGGCAACTTGAGATGTTCTCTTCACAGATTCCTGGAGAATTCTGGCTAACATGATGGAAGCCACTAATTTCTAAGGAATTTGGAAAAAAGAAATGAAAATTTCAGAGGATAGTGAAGGCCTTTTCACTTGGGAGAATGCAGCCATAAATCTTCTTTGTGAATATGAAGCTCATCTTAAAGCTCATTAAATAATTCAGAGCCAGAAAGAAAACTAACTTCTTTATTTTTAGTCTGATACAGTGTACAACAGCTTACTATATTTTTATCTAGCAAGAAGGAGTCCATCAAATACAAATGTAACATGTATGACGATCCTTCATTCTAGCTCTAACACAGATGGTTATCCCTGTAACAAATAAATAGGCAGGCTCAGAATCAAGAAAGGATAAGAAAAATGATAACCAAAAGAAAAAAAGAAAAAGGGCCCAGTGCAGATGATCTTGTGAGACACTACTTGATCCAACTCTCCTTAAGACCTCATATCTCAAAATCACAGTGGGATAGCAGAGCCTAGGAGCACTTACTGGGGAATACAAATACAGATAACTGCAACTCAAACTACCTGTTAAACACACAGTCATATAGTATTCTGTCAGGCAGGTTCAGGGCAGTTTAGAGCGTTTCGCTCTGCAATATACTGCATTTCCTCTGGAGCCCTCCAAGTCCATCTCTTTCAGGTTCCTTGCAAACTTGGGCACTCTTGAGCATTTTTTTTTTTTTTTTTTTTAAATATCCGTACTTCTTATGGTAATGTCTGTGCTTAGGAATAAAACTAACTGAAGAAGAACAGCCTCCCCAGTCTTATAAACTTGGATGTTTTACTGTTCATTTTCCTTCTCCACTGAAACATTTCTGCGAGGTAGTTTTATGTTGGACCTGCCAACGCTGGCAAGCGTGCACTGATGGTACAGTATGGAGAATGCCAAAGTTAAAGTCTATAACCTGTCATCTTTCTTTCACATGCCTCTAATTTTTCTTCCCCAGTCATCACATGACTTCTTAGGTTTCTTATCACCAAAATCTTTAGTGTTTATTCCTACTGGTCCATGAATGGTGTAAGAGAGGAAAATGAGATGAAGATATTAGCATCTTTTGGGATTGCATTGGGGGAATCAGACAAACATAAACGTACTCTTCATGAGAAGTTCTTTCTTCTAAACCAGGTCTGTAAGCTCACAGATTCACTGCAATCCCTTCCTTGAATCCAGGGTATTTGAGGGAAATCCAGAAACCTTGTCAGCTCCTACAGATTATCACAGTGGGCTACAAGACGGGTGCATAGTTGAAGCATTTCCTGAGCTTCTGGAGAAGCCAGTCCTGTCCTTTCTTGCCAACTTGTGGGATGCCCTTACACAGGTTACTTAAAAGATAGTTTTCAAAGGCTTGCCTGGAAATGTGGTAAGTGACAGAAAAAGGTATTCATCCGGGAACGCTTAGAATAAGTCAACTGGAGTCAGGATTATTAAATTCTCCTGCTGTCAGTGACTTGCAATACATAACTTGCACTGATTTGAGTAAGCTGCTTCATTGTGGCCTCTGTTTATATTCTGGTCTTCCAAACCTTTAAGACTTTTATTAGGCAAGTTTCATAACATTTAAAAAGTAAATTAGTGATAAATATATCCACACTTAATAACATTGAAGTAATATCTTCACCAAGCTGCAAAGATTGCATGGATAATTCAATCTATAGATTTACAAATAATTTATTCAGTTATTATTTTAACTAGTTTTGCTGTATGAATGAATTAAACAGCTGGCAGCTTGCCTGTCTCTTCATTGCTCTGCTCTTTTCTCTCCTGTTTCTAACGCAGCTATTTTTGCTCTTGCCCTAGCTGCAAATATGGCATCCTTTTTACTTCACAAACATCCTCTCCAAACAAGTTAGACAAGGGAGATGCTGGAGTGTGAGGTGGTCTTTCAGGACAATTCAAAGATGTGGTTTTTTTATATGATTTACTAAGTATCCTCAGAAATATTGGTTCATTTCATAACATCTCCAGGTCTGGGCTTTGGGTTTTTTTGGGGTGGGAGGGCAATCTTCTTTCCTAGTACAGTGGAGCAGATTTCTGAATGAGGCTGATGAGATTTGTAATATACCCCGAGTTAATTTAGACAGCGGGTTAGTCCCCTCAACAAAACTGTAGCCCATATACAAGTCAAATCTGCTTTTTTCCTTGGGCAATGATTTATTTCCCTCTTAAATTGGCTGGACCAGTTAGTTTTTTATTTTTATTAAGTCACACTATTCTTAAATGAAACTATTGATTTAAAGTCAGCTTAGTGAGGATTTAATTTGTTTTCAGGGGATTAGAGCAGGTAACATGGGATAATTTTACAATAAAGTGGAATAGAAGCATTCCTTCACATTACCCTCACCTTTTTTTCTTGCCAGGCTGCACAGACATTACAAATTTTCAAGTGAATTGTGGAAATACATTCATAAATCAGGCCTAATTCCTCTGCCTGCTTAAGGGCTATTCTAAAGAATATTTTCCTTTGACCTTGTCCATGTTTGTCCTTCCGTGGCCAGATGCATCTGACAATTCCACACAAACACAGATTCACACAAAATATTTTTGTGTCCACAGTAGGAATTGTAAGCAGGGGCATTTGTTGAGAAATACAAGACCAGACATGTCTTTTAATACAGTGGCTAGAGTGCTTTTCAGAGAGTTTTAAAATAGCACTATTGCTCACAAACAGAGAGATAGTTATAGTTATTTTTGGCATGCCTCTATAGTGTATATAGTGGATATGTTGTTTTTTTAACATAGTACGGTGTTTTTAATCTGTGCTCCATGTAACTTCATGAACCTCTTCCCTCTGTCATTCTGTCTTTCAACCACATCTAACACACCTGCAACAATTTCTGGGATTTCACTTGATGACGTGCAGCCTGCTTTTGCTGCTATTACACTCAGTGACTTGAGTGGGGGTAGGCTCTACAGCCTGGGGTAACGTTAGCCCAAAATCAGGCATCCCCCTTTTGACTATTTTTTCTCTTTGGTTGCCTTGCTTGTTTTCCTTTGCAGCCCTCCGCTTTTGACACCACATCCTTGCTAGGAAGTATTTGAAAGCTTATCCTACATAGCATCTTTCCCATTGCTCACACACATGGACCACGTTCCCCCCAACACTGTTTTTAACTTACGTGCAGCACATACGTGCTCCACCAGGTAGTGGGAAAATACGATGAGACCAGCCCTCGCTGCAGCACTGAGCATCACGTCCCTACCTGGGCTCCTTCACTTCTGCTCTGCCTCAGCTTCCCAACCCCTGGGAAACCAAAGGCAGCAGCAGGGTAACTCTGCTGACTGCACGTCTTCGTATTCCATGCTTTTCTGTTGTCCCTGTCTCTCCATCTCTGTCTTGTGGGGTGTGAGGAATACTCCTCCCTGGTACTACTGAGTTTAGTAGAGAAAAAAAAGCTCAAATTTTGTCCTTATGTCCTTACTGAGCAGAAACTGTCCCACTGTTACTTGGCTCCTGCAAACAGAGATAGTTTTTTTTCCTCTCCCTAGACTCCCGAGAGACATGGAGATGGATGTAGATGGACTTATCTCAAATATTTATAAGGGCAGAAGAGAAGAGGAAGGACAAATGGAGGAGTCAGCACAGATACCTGGTTAAGAGAGGGCAGAAGCCCTCCCTTCCCCAAGGCAACACAGGCCCAGGATGGGAAACACCTGCCCTGCTGATGGCACCGTGTGGTTTCCAGGTCTCTCAGGGCTTATTTTAGAGTGGGAGATCTCTCCTCCTTTCCTCTCCTTTTATTTATTACACCATGGCCTCCTGCAGGTGAAGGCTTCTTTTGCTCTATTCCTGTTACAGTCCTGTGGACTGCCTGGCTTTTGAGGGTATTTTTCAGTCTCTGTTACTTAACACAGTTGGCTTCTGATTGGACTTTCTAGTGTAGGTGTTGCTGATAAAATTTCAGCAGGCACACATGGACTCAGCTCTACATATATTTTAAACCAGATGCAGCTCACTGGCTGTTTTTGTTTTGTTTTTTTTTCCCCCTTGCTATATAAATGTGAGATCATAAGTAGTAGAGAAAGAAGAAGGAGCTGTTTCTTGGAAGACAGAGAAAAAAACCAGCACATATTCTCCATTGCACTGCTTATAAGACTGTGTTTTATTATTATTATTTATTTAATAGGGGAAAAAAAAGCAAAAAAAAAAAAAACCTTTGCACACACCACACTACAATTTTATGAGATCCACATCTGGAATCCAGAGCATCTCAGGAATCAATCTATCAGGCCCTAGTCAATTGTAATAGTGCACCTGGGGTGAAATTCTGGCTCCGTTAAAATCCGCTGGACTTTTGCCATTGCAATGCAAAAAGTGATGGCTGATGTAGGCTACTTCACATTAACTCTTGGGCAGAGTTAGATGGCCTATAAGTTGCCAATATTTCCAGATTTGGCTTAACATTCAGGAAAAAGATACCCTCAATCCCATGTCTCTATACACAGTGAGAAAAAGTAAGAGTTGTAATGAGGTCATAGCGATTGTACATTTGGCTGTTACTGGAATAAATGATCTAAGCGCTCATGAACTTTTTCTTTGGTAGAGGCTTTTAGGATTAAACAGAAATATTGTTTGTTGTACCTCAGGGTGAACATACATATTTGTGTGTGTGTGTGTGTGTGTACGTACGTATGTAAGCCATCCAAAATTCTGCTTACAAATATCTATTTCACTGTGCTTTTTCAAAATCTTCCACTGGAAATGCATTTCCCACTGTAAATAGTATATCCTCATTACCTACCCATCAGTCAAATCATCTCATTTCTGAAATTCAATTAAAAGAGTCTCATTGCCATAAATCGAAAAGGATATTTTATTGTTACTTTGTAATTTGGAAGAATGAAAATTAAAACAGTGGCTCTGATGGAAAGAAATGGCTACTAAATCATAATGATATTTTGCAGTTTATCTGCTCATTGCCATTTTATTTCAGCTATTTCAGAATGGAAGGACAATGAAGTGACTTGCACTCTCTATACTAGTTTTATTTATTTTTTTGGCTACTCCAAGCACTTGTCTAAATCTTTTTTATGATTGTTTATCTAAGTTTCTCCCAAACGTTTCATCAATTGCTATCCCTGTTCTTTTATTCCATGTTAACTGCTTCCTGTGTATAAAAGACAGTTTGCTTAAATTCCTTTGGCTCTTGACCTATTCTTACCCTTGGCAGAGATGCTCTGTAATTTTGGGATTTTTTTTTATGCTGAGCATCAATTGAATTGTCTTAGTGTCAGATAAAATGAACAGAAAGGCCACATATGTGTCATTTAACTTGTGAACTTGGCTAAAGATACAATAGATTTCTTGAAATGGGTGCAAGGTGGGGGACAACCAGAGGTTGAAATTGAAGTTCCCATGCTCTGACTACTGATGAAATCGAAAAGAATAAGCATGTTAAGAGGCATTTATTATCAGCCATGGTGACTAGTAGTAAATAGTAAAAATACTGCTGCTCTGAGGAAAACACAACACCAAATCTATGACCCATCTTTCAGATTTAGCAGGAGTTTTACTAGGGGGAAAAAAAAAGATCCATTTCAGTTATGTGTAGCCCCTTGTAATCTCTATACTGAAGCAAAACTCATTCTGTCTGGTTTCAAACCCCACTGAAAAACCATAATGCTGAAAGTTTTACTTCAGCTGAACCATTATGCATTCTGCCTAGAAACATCTGTGGAAAAAGAAGAAGAAAAGAGCCACTGGAAACCCAGAGTAAAAATGAATTTACCAGCTGGCAGAGTGAAAAATCACACATACCAAGGAGATTTTGTGCAAGGAGAAGAGATGAGAGCAGGGCATGTCTAATAAAAAAAATAAATACCACACACGTGCCATATACAATATATATAGAAGAAGGACTTTGGTCTATGCAGTCGAAGATGTTAGCCAGAATACTATATGTAATTAAGCTTTCATTTGAGTTGAATACAAACATTTGCAAGCATGCACATATGTATAGCATCTCTATGCAACGAAAACGTGGTTTTAAATTTAACCTGGAAGAAAGATTTAGGCAGCCAGCTCTCTTTGGTGAAAACTGGTAGAAATCCGCATAACAACTACCATAAAATTTGGTTATCTGTAGTTACCATGCCCCTTGAAAGCAACATCTTTGGGGGTCAGGCAGAGCCTGTGAGACCTCTTTGCCGAGCTCCACATGCCAGAACAATTCCTGTTAACTTTAGTGGAAGCTGTGCCTAGATAAGGGCTATTACCCAGCCCCTAACGAGGAGAGCAATGTAACTTGGGTTGCTCGCAGTGCACTGCAGGTGAAGTGTATGTTTCCCTTCTCTTCAAAGGTCCCTGCAGCAGGTGAGGCTTTTTCCCTTCCTTTGCTCCGAAGATTAAACACAACAAAAGATGTTTTCTGTAAAGTGAGGTATGCAGTGCAGTTTTGCCTTCTCTCTAGTTGGTGTACTAATGTGTAACTGTAGGGTTTAATTTTACTTTACATTAATCAAAGAACAATAAAGGCCATAAAAACCCCACTAAGAAGCATTTCAAGTTAAGATCCAAACCTAAATGCCATGGGATTTTGCCTATTGTCTTGTTTAGTCCTCCTGTAAAAAGAGCTAGATAGCACAAGAAAGAAAGAAAAATTGAGCCCGTGTTTTTTGCATAGAGATGGAGAAAACACATAATAAATTAGGGGGAGAGAGGAGTGAAATAAAGGCCAGAGGTAAGCGACGTTTAATTGTGTGAGCTGCTCTTCCTCTTGTGGTTCCTGCCAGCTGCTGCTGCTATTGCTACCTTCCTGTTTTAAGATGAAAGCAATGATGGTAGACACGTGCAGACACACAAAAGAACCTATTTGGACTGGTGTGTCAGCTCATCTTTATCAAATGTTGCACAGGTATATTTTGTTGCCATGCTTCATTACCCCAGAATGGCGTGCCTGAAATGTTTGTCTCTTCTATAAACCCAATAGCTTTCCCAGCGAGTCACATTTGACAGAGCAATAGACAGGTATTCGCTTGCTGGCATCCATTTGTAAAGCCTGGGCAATTATATATCTATTATCCATATATACATCCATATATATATACATACAGGGGAATATGTATACACACACACATACATACATATATATGTATATAAACAGAGAGAACATGAGAGGGAGATGTATTATTACATTATTTGCCCATAGAGAAAGACTAGACTTGTATATATGCACTATAAAAGGGATACTCAGTACAAAAATAGATGCATACTTGTACCAAAATTTACATATACACTTGTACAAAATTAATAAGAGAAAGTAGGATTTTAATACAAATTTCATGATCAAATAAAGAAAAAACTTTGGTCAGGAATGTAATACTGGGAAAGATAGGTGGATATTCTCTTACGAATATTTTATTTATACGGCTTTCCACTGGGGAAAAAACCCAAATATGAGACATATCACTTTAGTGTGGAACTAATCTTAAAAGTAGCCCTGTTCAAGAGAAGGAGGAAATGAGACTAAAAGGAAGAATAAAATGAAGCTTTTTTTTTCCTGGGGAAAAAGGAATTATTTGGAGGAAAAAGCTATGAGGGGAGAAACCAGCCCCAGCATGTGCTTCGGGGCCCTTCTGCACTAACAGCCAGCCATGAAGGATTTGCAGGCACATCTGCAGAATAAGGGGAAGATTCAATAACAGTGTGGCCACCTTCGTTAGTTTTAAACTAATTCATGTGCTAGTGCTTGGTGTATTACTTAAATATATCAGATTGTTCACCTGTAACATGATGATATTTTCCTCCTTCAGAGGAGGGTGAAGCTGAGGGCTTGCATGCTTCTCCCTGACGAGCTCCTGTTCTAGCTGTACTGAAGATGCTCACACACCAAAATGCACATGTGCTTATAGCAGAGGAGAGAGGACTAACTATGCTGCCAAATACTCTTTTAGATGGAAAGGCAGCTGCAAACCTGGGAACTGCGAGGTGGGTGCTGCCTGCCCCTCCGACCAGGGTAGAAGGCTAACGGCACAGAGGTGGCTGGAGCCCAGGTGTAACCACACAGGATTTGCAGGGTGGTTACATCCCAGCATGGTAACAGCACTGAAATTACTTGATGGATACTATTTTCATTATTATCGCTTTAAGGCACCATTGTGGACACGCCGTTCTGTACTGTAAAAAAGTAATGCAAGCAAAACACAGGCCTTATATATGCAATTACATCCACTGCAGCTCAAAAAGAAGACAATTAGTGGAGTGCATTCCCCAGAAAGCCATCGATGGAGGTCAGAGTTCAGGAGTAACATTTCCTTTCTCCTCTCTCCTCCCAGAAAACTAGACATTAGCGGCATCAAATCATCTGCAGAGCACTCTAACTAAAAGGAGAACATTATGGGTAAGTAACAGGCAATGTAATTGCCTAAACAAACAGAGTTTAGACAGAAAGACTGTGATCCTAACGTTTCTAAAATGTGGTTGTGTTTGGGTTTTTTTTGTTTGGTGTGGCATTTTTTGTCTGTTTTGTTGCATATTTTTGGTAAGTTTTGGTTTGGGTTTTTTTGTTGTTGTTTTGCTGGTGTCTAACGCTAAGTAACAGTGTAATACAAAGAATGCTGCCTCGATTTGTTGCCAAAATTAAAGTACAGATTTGTACCCTTTAGTAAAATTGTAATGCACACCTGTTAACAAGAAGGTGAGAAGAAAAAATTATCTGGACTCCCAGATTTGAAGTGAAACTTTTTCTTGTGTATTGAAAGCATTTGTGGAGGTGGATTTTTCCCCATTTTAGTATGCTCTAGTAATGCCCAACTGGAACTGGAAGTGGCTTAGGACAGCCTGCAAGATGCTGTCCTTGCCGTAGGAGTGGAAAGGAAGCGAGAAATAACAGCGCTTCTGTAACTCTACTACATTTCCCACCTGTTTGAGCAGATAGATATTGTTTGCACGGGGTTTGGCCCAGCATTTTTGGGGCACGTGGAGTCAGTGATTCCATCCTCCTCTCCAACTGCCGTATTGCAGTCCTCCTCCAGAAACACGTGGACATAGCTCTACCTGTTACTAATGACTGCTAAGCAGCTGCTGCCTTTCATTTCTTGGACTGTCCACCAGGGACTGGCTTGTGTGAGGAAGGTGGTTCATCCACATCTGGGTTTGGTACAGGAGACCCCTAACAGGTGGGGACAGATCTCCCTTTTACGAGAACATCCAGCGAACGGACGTGGTAGCTCTAGCGTAACGTTGGCAGCAAACACGTTGCTTGCTGTGCTTGGAAATTTTATGCATCGTTTGTTTCTCTTGTCCATTTTCATTGCAGGCTTTTCAGGATGCATAGTCAGTCCCAGCCAGCTTGTTCCCAGCACCGAGGCTTCTGATCTTGGTTGGTGCTGAAGCATTGCCATACTTTATATTATTCGTAATAGCCTAATATTGCTGAGAAACTTGAAGCCCCCCTTGAACACTGTGGGGTTTGGTGTCACTTCAGCAACTGCTTCATACCAGCTCTAGGTTCGAGAGAGGTGCTATATCTTCCACTGCAGATAATCTGCAGCCCTTTAGGATCCCTACTGTGTGTAAACTCATCCTCAAATAACCTGCACAAAAACAGAAGCAGAGGAGGTTACGGGAATAGGGAATTGAAGATTATGGGCTGAGGGGTCAGGGGGACCTGCTGAGAAGCAGCAGCAAGTTACATGGGGCTATAAGATGGGTGGGACCTTTGGGTTAAAATTATAGTATCCACTGTGCTTATAACCAACACCATGGGGATTTTCTTTAATAAAAATCCTCAGGCTATATAGGTCCCCAGTTTTTTGTTTACGGACATTTTAAAGGACGAACAGTAACTGAAGCACTGGAATCAAAGCCAGGGGAGCAAGAAATCTGTAGGTGCCCTGCAGCTTGTTGGTCCAATGTATAACACCCAATACAACTGATGGGATGGGTTTTGGTTTACATTACCTGTAGATTCCCTTCCCTTTAGTGATATCTCTTGCCGTTGGATTTTTGAGGAGACGGATGGAAATTGCTGTGAGCCTGTTCCTAGGCACAGCTAATGGCAGAATCAGGGCTGTGTCTGGTTAGTCATCAGCCCTGTGCCTGACCTCCACGCGTGTGTGTGTGTGTCTAATAAGAAAAAATGTGTGTTGATAAGCAGTATTTTATGAAAGAATTATTTGCTTAAAATATTATTTTGGCTTAACATCTGCATGCGGATTGAAAACTGGCAGAGCAAAACAGAGTAATTCTAAAAGGTATATGACAGGATAAAGCTGGTGTGAGGGAACCTGCTGGGACAGTCGTGGTGAAATCAGATTGGCAGAAATAAGGGGTGACCTGTTAGTTGGAAGAAAGAGGCCAATTTACAACTGTGGTATGTTACTGTGTTAAAACGGTATTTTTAACCCACTTAATTTATGTATTTTAATCTGAAGGCTTGAAAGTCTTAGAAAATTAGTTAGAAGTCATTTTGGTCTCTGGTTTTGCTTGGGTATTTTTACTTGTTTAGTTTTCTTTTTTTTTTTTTTTTGTAAGGCAATGCAGGTTGAGTAAACTCCAAGAAAATGAAGTACCAGGGAGGGGGCAGAAATTATTGTCTGTTATTTCATGTAGCCAGAGAAAGAAGCAACACCTTGGAGGTGAATGATAGATATTATTATAAAAGAGTTGTAGCTCAGGGCAGGTGAGTGGTGTGTTAATGAGGAGCCACCTCCTGCTTTCTGACAGATGACCGTCATTGTTCAAATGCTGCCATCAGATTGATTAATAACTGGGTCATCCTGCCCTGCAGTTGGAGTAGACTGTCTTCATTCTTCTGCTGATTTCTCTAATCTGCTGACCTGGAGATGACCCAACAGAGGTGGAGCTGAGATTAGCATTTCATTTCTTGTAGAACAACAAGAAAAAAATCACAAGGGAGGGGGGAGAACACTAACCAAAACCACAGAGAATGCTCCTGTCCCCAGAGCAACCCCCAAACCTATTCAGTATGTGCAGGAACAGAAGTTCCTGTTTTATGAATAGGCAGTTTTAGTATTCGAGACTTTTATATTTTTAATAAAGATTTAAATCGGCCGTGTTCATTTCTGCAGTGTCAGCTTAACCTATATGGAAAGATGTATAAGGTCTCTTCAGAACACACAAAGGAATGTAAAGGCCTATGTATTGAGGGGCAGGGGAATGAGCTTATATAACATAAAAATGCTTGCTTTGCCTTAATGTCTAAGTCTTAATGTTCACTAAATTCACTATTAAAAGACCAAATAGTAAACAGCATGCTTTGACAAGTGAAATACAGGCATATTATCCCAGATGACTGTTATTATGTGGAAAGAATGGCAATTCTCCTTCAAGATTTGTGTAATTTCCTCTCTTTTCTTGATTTAAACTCTTCTGAAAGCAATGGCATGGTGAGTTTACCTTTCTCCTTGTCATATGTTGGCAAGGTGTGATGGCTCTCATCTGCTTTGGGAGCAAGGAGCACAATATAATAGTCAACTTGTGAGCCAGAGGGATCCTTGTAACTAATTAGGATTCAATTTTCAGACTTTTTGGAACATTGCTTTGGCCAAAAGTTACATGAAAATATCCTTCAAATGGCTTGTGAAATTGGCTCATTTCTGGCACTCTTTTAAAATTACTGATCCTTCTATTACATGGACGAGCTCTGCAATTTAAGACTTTTCTATTTAAATGCAACATTTATAACATTTTACAAGAATACCCTTTATTCCTTCCATCTTTCTGGAGGACAAGTCCCCTCCCTCCTCCTTTCTCATTACTTACAAAAGCAACCAAGCCTTTCTATCCTGGGACTCCACAACAGAGCAGAACGCTCTTAGGGGATTTAGCTAATCAGGTGTATAGACCTAGAAGTGCTCCCATTTGATCAAGTGTACTCTGTTCATGTGTACATACCATGTAGAGTACCTTTAGCTCAGTTAAAGCATTAGGCCACTTTTCAATTAGTTGTTTTGTTTCTACAGAGGACAACCTTCCATTTTAAGTGAGGTTTATGTTTTCAAATATAAGCGGTGAGAAGCCAAAGCCAATAATTATCAGCTTCAAGATCAGCTTCAAATCTCCACACTACAGTTCTGAATCATGATTTGTGTTTTAAACACACTCAGCCTTACAAGCATGCGAGATTGTTTTATGCTCACAAAATACATAACTAGATGCTAGAACAAAACAAAACCCAGTAGAAAAAGAAACAAGAGGTTTGTCGAAAGAAAAACAGAACCAGCTGCTCATTTTTAATACTTAATATCTGTAGCACCACAGTTCAAGCCATTTCTTTACTTTGGAGTCATTTTTGAACAGTTATCTCTGTCTGAAGAATGTTTCTTAAAACAAGGAAGAAAACTGTGGTGTAGGTCATTAAGGTCTTTTGAGCATGGAAGATTCCAAATAGAAATATTATATCAGTTCCCCTTTACCTAAAGCTGCATGTCTTTAATGTATGCACCATGTCCTGTGCAATGTATATAACCTGGTGCTTCATTCAGTGCTGTGAGACCACCCCATGTCCCCACATGCAGTCTTGATAAATTGGTGTTACTTTTCAAGTAGCTTCGGCTTGGAAAGATTCAGCTTGGAAACATTAGATCTGCTCATTAAAGACTGAACAGATGCAAAATGTGAGGTAGGTGTTGCTGTCCTCTTGTGCAAAACAGTGGGCGCCAAATAACTTTGTGTAAAACAATAACCAGGAAGTTGTTTTGCTATTATAAGAATAATATTTAGCATAGGCCTCCTGTGAAAGTGGCTGCCCCTGGAGTCCAGGAATTAGCACATTATTGGGATTTGAAAGGGTGCCTTGGAGTTCTGCGAGTGGAGGTGAGCTGCTTCTGAGCCCCTTGAAGTAACTGCTATGGAGATTCTCCATTTAGCTAAAGCACACTCTTAAATCAATTCAGCTACATAGGGCTATGTTTGAGTAACATTAAAGGTTGGCCTTAAACCCATAAAACCCAGGAAATTCAGGGTTAAGGCTGAAAATCCTGGCTGCAGCTCTGGTCTCGGTGCAAAGCCTTACGCCAAAATAATAACAATAATGCAAAAAAAGAAATTTGCATTAGGGCTGCAGTGGCATACTAGATTTTCAGACTCCACTATGGCCTTTTTTTCTTTACAGCACCATTCTCTTCAGTCACTTTTTTTACTCTCTTTCTTTACAGCAAACACTTCTCAAACACTCTGCTTCAGATACGTGAGGTAACTGATACCTTTCTGTAGGTAGAAGTGGTGATAACACAGTAAGGTAATCGCCATGAAATGGCAAATGTTGTCTTTTCAGCAATGCCCACTAAAAGACCCTTTAGATTCCTATCTCAGGACTTGTATTGACAAACTGGTGTGCCGCTGTATCTGAAAACTGCTTTTTTTTTTGTTATCTAGTTGAGCTCCTATGTAAACCATAACTCAGAAAGGAGGAGATCATCCTCTAGTTCTAGAAGGCAGCAGAGGAAAAAGTTTTCAGGGACAAAGGTGAGTTGCAGGTGGCGGAAAATAGGAGACTTGTCTGCCTTCAGTAGTGGGACAGGTTAAAGGAGTGGAAAGTTGCTACAGGGTGAGCAGCAGAAAAGCCAAGGTGTAGGCTGCAGGAGATTCAGAATAATCCTGGATCCCATTTAGATCTATGGCAGAATCCTCATTGACTTCAAGTGGGTCAAGATTTCAGCTTCAGATCCCCAAGTTCACAAACAAGATGGTCAACATGGCTGTAGCGTACAGGCAATCTCGAGGTCCCTCTCTGCTTATTTTAGCTCCCCTTACTGTAAAGACTTTTTTCAAAGAAAGATGGAAAAGAAACTTAACAGATGATTTTATCCTCATGTCTTCCAAGATGGTTTGTTTAACCTGACACTTTCTATATAGGCATTGCAAGCGCTAGCTAAAATGGTGGAAAGGGGGACAGTGCATAGAACCTGAGCTGAACATTGGAGCCTCTTTTGTAGTAACTAGCTAAGTATTTGTTGCTGGTTTAATGAGGAAATTGATTTGGCATATTTAACGTTGTTTCTTTATTTTATAGGTAATGGACTATTCCCATAGGTCTGTTATAAAATAGTGCACATATATATATCTATCTATCTCACAGATTTACAACTCTGCTGTTTCACTAGGGATACACTTAATGTTGTATAAGTCTCTGGATATGACAATTAAATTCACATGACCCACAGACTACCTCACAACCCAAAATTGCCCTTTGCATATTACAAGAGAGTAGTGATTACCCTCCAATCACTTATTAAATCTGCTTTTCCAATGAAAATTTGTCTTTCCAGGGCCTAAAAAAATGGAAGGAAAAAATCTGGTGTTTGTAAGAAAGAACAGTAATGTTGCAGTGCCCGTTATCCGTACTTCTGCTAAATATGCTCAGAAGGCCAGTATCACATTTCTGCTCCATCACAAACTTACTGAAACAACAGAACCTTTTGTGCAGAAGAATCTTATATGCATAAGTATCTAAGTAACTTTGCAAATGGGTCATTTGGTGAGGTGAATAATATTGCACTGAACTAGCAATGAATTAGCATGTTTGTGATGTGTATTGGTATCTTGCGTGAGAGAAATGTGAGTCTCAGTCCAAATGCTGGCAAAAGCAATCTTCCTTATTTTTGAACTGGTAGTAGAGTGTGGATGAGCAAATGTAATAGGGGGAATCTAAGCTCTGAATTTGCCATCTCCTTGGTGTTTTGAAGAGCCCAAGTTCTGAAGAAATTCAAAGGCTTAGCTGGTTACTGATTTGTTACAACTTTTTTCTATCATTGCCATAAGCTGGAAGTGCAAGAGCACAGTGCTTTCTGCATTATGCTTGAAAAGCTCAGTCTCTAAAACAAGAGATTAAGGCTCGGCTGAGTCAACTCAACGTTTCTTTTTGTTGAAGCAGATAAATACACTTTCATTTAATTTACTGTGGGAATGTCTTTAAAAGCTAGGTCCCATGGCACTTTTGGTGGTAGCAGATTTCTGCACCTGGGTTTTTGGCCAAGGTTACTGTGTACTAGCTGTCCCCTTGACTGCCATTCTTCATCCCAGAGGTGACTGAATTTCAGTGATGGGTGAAGTGATTTTTCTGCTTTGACTTAGGATATCTTTGGACACAAAGCCTAAAATAAATGTGCGATATAATTAAACACACAGTGCAGAATTTTGTATATGGGGGAAGGGTTAGACAACCAGTCTGTTTCAACCTTACTTATAAAGGAAGTATAATAAGCCCTATTTTCTTTCTTCCTTTGTATGTTTAACTGTTTTTCAAATGAAAAAGGTTATTTTTCTAAGGTTCAAGTAAACCATCCCTGCCTCAGCAGGTCTCAAAATTAGTAGGAAGATTTCTTCATCTTGTGGCATGCAAATAAATTTATTTTGTTGTCCTCCCTATCTCAGGGCTAACTATGATGCGCTCCAGTTTCCCCGAACATGCAATTTGTAACTAAATGAATGGCATCACCC
Organism: Pandion haliaetus; assembly: GCA_013401275.1. NCBI lineage: Eukaryota > Metazoa > Chordata > Aves > Accipitriformes > Pandionidae > Pandion > Pandion haliaetus. The sequence goes on from VYZV01000040.1 coordinate 185,042, forward strand.
ATGCCCAAAAGGCCAGACTGACACCTGCTAACAAGATCTGTGAGGCAGAGGATTAAATCCCACACCAACCTCCAAACTTCTCTCTCATCTTTTACCTGCATCTTAGATCAGCCTCCACAACCATGACAAACAGCAATGGGAAAGAAGCTTTAGTATTACAAACTAAAGGCAAAAATACCAGTCCTCTTTGGATGAAACTACTGTGTTTTGTAGGCTTGTTTGGGACTGAGCCAAGGCTGTGAAATCTGAATATGGTTTTTGACCCTTCTCATAACTACAGAGGAGAAATGGTCTGGCAAAAAAGCATGGGACTCAGGAGAGCTCCTTGCCCTTTTACGAACTACCTGTGTTACGCTGGGTAAATTCCCTGTGGAAGCATGCACCAGCTCCCTGCTGGGAAGAAAGGGATGGAATAGCATCTCCCTCGTCTATAGAGGTGAGGAAAGCCACGCTAAACACACTGCATCTTTAGACTCTGATGAGGAGGGACAAATGAAAGCCTATATTTAGAATGCTAATGCTAATGTGACTTAAGATTAACCTCAGATTTCATCTGAGGTTTTCAGTTGAGATCAGCTACAGCTGCAATACCTGGATCATAGTTTCACTGGAGTTCGGGGCTTAGGGGAATCAGACTGCTTTGGCTTGGGCCCCCTACTCTAGCATGGAGACTTTTTCACTAAGCTGGCCCAGGGTCTTCCAGGCTGGCCCTTCCATCACTCTGATTTCGTGCCGTGGCTGATGTTGTGATTGTGCAAAGCTGGACAATACAGGCAGATCTCAAAAGAAAGATTTAAAGTCCCCTAACCAGGTCATGCTTATGCTTACATACTCACATTCATGGTATATCCAGAACTTGCAGCAGTCAATTTTTCAAAGCAGTTCTAAGAACATATATTTCACATTGGTACCGTTATTATTAACGGCAAATATGAATGAGGAAAAAGGGAGGGACACCAAGCACACAACCCTGCTATTAACCCTCCCACCTCAGTTTTCTTTTTCTTGAACCTGAATTCAACTTGAAGCATTATTTTGAAACCTTTTGAATTTAACTCCAAACTCACCCTCCCAATATCATATTGTCGGTTCACAGTAACAAATCAAACCCAACTAGACATCCCTTAGCTGGGGCCTGTTCAGCACAAAATCCATTTTCACCCATCACCTGTCTGCAGGGCAACATCAGACTGCAAGTCCCCTCATAGTCCTTGCCACGTGACTTGCCAGCACATGTGTTATGTTTTACCTTTGTCTGCCCACACTCTGCAAATGTTTGCGGGGACCCATTCAACATGGAAATTTTCCTTACCTGCCTGTGCTGAGCTTTTGCTGCTGGTGGGAGAGTCTGAGTTCCCTCCCCCCATGTGGAAGGAATGGAACCTCCCTTGGTGGAGAATTGAGGGTTTTTTTCTGCCTAAAACTTGTCCTGTCCTACTAATGTGCCCTGTTTAGGCTCCACTAACAGCGACCATGTTAGTGCCCCATCCTGTTTCCCACCTCCAAGCTGTATCACAGACACTACTGTGCTGCTAACTCTGCTTCTTGAGAGACTAAATGGAGTGCAGGCAGTCAAGAAATGTGGGGTGACATCCTCCCTGGCAAAGCCCCATAGCTGCCTGCCCACCCTCTCCCTCTGGTAAACTGATTTGGGGTTGCCAACCCTGTTAACAGACTGGTTTTGATCTGGAGCACTAGAGACCTGCAGCATTGAAGACACAGCTCAACCTGAACCCCCAAACCAAAGCCTTGGTTTTGGCAGCCAGGAGGCTGGCACCACATGGGTGGGTGGAACAGAAGCGTAGCACTGGTGAGGGCACCCACGTGAAACCACCACCGCTGCTGCGCTGTTAGGCCGGGGTTATCCAGGGTAGAGAGCCTGGAAGGGCCCATGCCTCAAATATCTTGCATTTCAGAGCTACTGTTTTGCCATCCATAAAATCCTCCCCTCCTTAGTGTACAGATGGATCTCTTCTCCAGGACATCAGAGTTCCTCATTGCAGGACCCCTCTAATATCAGGAAATACTCTATTTATCCCCCTCAGTGGCGGGGAAGCCGAGACAGGAAGGCAGCAGGGCCAAGAGTCATGGCTGGAGGGCTGCGAGAGCGCGGCAGTCCTGCCGCTCCCCCAGCCGCCTCCACCCAGTGCCGGCTGCACCCCAGCAGCTCAATGGAGGCTGATCTGAGCCTGGCTCTTATCCGACTGGCTGCAGTGCACAGCCAGCACACTCCAGCCGTGGGCACCGCAACCATGGGTCCGAGCCCGTGGCAGCAGCTGGCAGCGGACATCGCTTACGGGATCTGGGCCTTGCGCTGTACCCAAATACGGCATAGGTTCATTTGCGAGAATCGAGCAGGAATATTTCAGTGTTGGCACCAGTTACCGACAGGCCTTCGGAAAAGAGATTTTTTCCCACCTGCATGTTATAAAACCATAGTAAATGGAAACTGTAATCTCTCGACATTAAACAAATGAGGAAGCTGCATTCTGAAACTCATAAGTCACCACCAGCCTTTACCAAATAATAACAATTGCATTGCTGATGGCCCTGTCTCTAGCTGTTAGCACGTTGAATGACAGGGAGTAGTGTGTGCTAGTGAGAGTATCTCATTTGCTCCAAGTACTGCAAGCATTCCTGCAAATCCACAGAGGCTCTTGATAATCTTTTGCAGGTGGTCAGATTTTAAATATTAGAAAAAAGTGAAGTAACATATTAAAACAGGAAGATAAGCATTTCCTTTATTTGTTTTCTATTCATTTGCTAAAGCAATGCATCTTATTTGTGTCACCTATTAGCTGGTTTTGTAAGATCCCGACGGATTGATGCATTTTTTAATTTTTTTTTTAATTCTGATTTGCAACTCCACAAAACTATATCTCTAGCACAGAGAATAGACTGGAGAAGCAAGTTAACTACTTTCCCAACAAGGCCTGATAGCTTCTAGAAACAATGACAGTAAGATTTAATCTGAATAAGTAGCAAGATATTAAAATGTGGGATAGAGGTTATACAGATAAATACCATTTTCCCTGCAGGTATGCACAAAGGGACATGCTGCCTCTTGGTAATTACTAGAAGATTGCAATCCAGTTAATGTGGCCCGTGGACCTCTACCTGATTCACATACAAAGGAAACACACAGGCATTGCATGTTCAGGAGGCCGTGCTCAAATCTCGTTTAAAGTGCTGTGACTTGGGTACAAAGAAATCTCTCCATCTGTAGCTTAGCTCTGCAGTAAATGCTCTGGTTAACAAATTTACCAGTGCCAGATGATCTGATACAAGAAATGCATGGATGGAAAATATACATGGCAGTGATCAACTTTTCCCCTTCCAAATGCTTAAAATACTACCCTGAAAATTATCCACCTCACCTTCCTGAAATAGATCCATTGGACAGAATCTTCAGGGTTGCTGTTTAGTTTGCCTTTCCTTTTATTCAGTGATCAGCTATCACTGCAAATGTCCTCTCTGATTATTTGTGCCATGGTCTTCCCCATGACCAGGGCTACCAGTGGGAAGGAGTGGTTGGCAGTGGATTTTGCATGTGGTAGTCACAGGTACGTCTTTTCCTCCACCACCACCTTGCTGTACTCTTAAACTTGATCAGATGTACCTAATACACTCATCTGTCGTCACCTAACGTGATACACCCAACAAAACTCATTAGCTTAAGGTTACGTCAGAAGTTGGTTAGGAATAAAGTTTTTGGGGTAGCCAGGCTAGAAAAGGGAAGCAGGCAAGCTTTGAAATTGATGTTGTATTAAAAAAAAAAAAATAAACAGGGTTAATTCTGTAGTGATATATATACTTTGGGACACAGAGAAAATGGCAAATATTTTCCCCTTTAACTAATCATTTTGCAGAAAACCCTTTTTTCTTGCAATTTAATTATGAAAGAAGGGATAGAGATGTTCATTGCTTGCTCTACTGATTTTTCCAGAGATTTGAGTAATTGAGAGCCCTGAGACAGATTAGCTTCTCTGAGATTTACCTGGGCCATGCTGATGTCAACCCAGAATATTAAATTGTTGGTTTTAAGCAGAGGCTGGCAACCTACATTTGAGAAGTCATTTCCTGAAGACCATCAAGCACTTGGGGCCTCTTAAGATCTTTCTTGTTTCTTTCTGTTATCATATATCAACATTTGGTGTTATATAGGATGCTCTCAGAAAGCAAGCCTAGGGCTGAAGGTCAGGCCCTCGCTGGTGAAGCAGAATTGTTACTGCCGCTCAGGTGTACACGGGAAATCAATATGGTTGCTAAAGTGTCTTTGCTTAAGCAGGCTTCTTAAGTAGCCTTTCCCCCACCTCTAATGGCAAGTAAACTTCAGTTAATTAATCTACAAAGCCTGGAATATGGTTCTCTGTCCCCATGATTGATCTATATACCTGATAGTGTGTGCTATTAATATCCATATTTCCTGGCTTTCCTGGTCACCTCAAATGACAATAATGCAGCTCTGCCAGTCTTGTGGCTTTCCAACGCGGGCCCTCACCTGGAAGGAGACTTCCCCATTCTGCAGAATAAAGGAGATAATGCTGTTTTGGTCATTTTGTTTTGTCTCCTAATCTGGTCTTTTATAAGTGTTATTTAGGTCAGCTTTAAAAATGGGCTTTTAAAATGCTTTTTTTCACGATGTCTCATAATTAAACTTCGGTGAATGAGTTGAGTGATAACAGGGGAGTGCTGGTCTGTTTTATGAGGCAATACTCTAGTTCCTGAGTGGGTGAACCCGGAGACCTTTCTCTCTTATATGGGAATTGGGTAATTGCTGGGAAAACCAGAGCTGTGCTCCTCTTGTTAGTGTACTGTAAGCTTTTTAGAATAAAGTAGCTGGGCCCTCTCTAAATAATGACTTTCATGGAAACACTGGTTCCTGAAGTTATGACCTTCAGGCAACTGGAATAACAGCCTGGGTCCAGATCCAGCCTCCACAGCTGGCCAGCCTGGCTGTGGCTGCCCAAACCTCTGGATCCAAATGTGCAGGAGGTTAGAAGGTTAGAGATTTTCTGCAACTCAAACTCGCTTCTAATTAGAAATGAAATACCAAAAATAGTTTTTAGGGAAGGAAATGGAAGCCTAAAAGCAAAATGAAATTAAAGGTCAATCTTCAACTTAGCAGGCTGATGCGGAACGTGGATTTAATAACAAAAAGATCCATTCTGAGGAGGAAAGAAAAAAAACCAAAATTATTACATAGGTAAAAGACAGAATGGCTTAATATGTAACAGCATCCTCTGAAATATTAGGCAAGGGGAAAGTCTGAGTGAGTTCAATAATTTAAAAAAAATAAATAGAGCTAATAGTTGAGAGGCACTGGAAGAGATACTAGCTACACTTGGAGGCATCTACAGTGAGGTAAAGCAGCAACAGAAAATTAAATGTAATATAGGATCAAATTTTGACAATACAGTGGTTTTTAAAAGAACAAAGAAAGAAACCTGCTCTACAGAATTTAATTTGAATCATTCTTGCTTCCTTATAGCATTTAAGCAAACCTGGTACAATTCTGCATGCACAGTTCAAACTAATCAGAAGATGATTTATTAGTTTTTTAAATATTTCTAGGTTCTTTTGACATTTTGATAATATTGTTTTCCATACCTATACAGTTGTTAGTCTGGAGAGCTTTTAGATACTGAACCTTTAAGCAGGCTTTAAGTAAGACTGAAGCCAAAAGAACATAATTATTTACCTTTATTTTCCTTTAAGGACAATTCAATCTTCCTTTCACAGTTGGTGCAGCAGCATTAATAAATTCTGAATTCTCTGCATTCGAGACAAAGCTGTCATTGTTGCCCAATATTTTGGGCGATAGGAATTTCCCAGCTCTCATGCTAAGCCACAGGCTGCAGCCTCATAAATGTTTTTGCTGTGGCCTGTTAAACTTCCCTCCCTGTTCCTAGGCAGGGCAGATAGCCAGCGAGAAGTGATGAGTGCTTTTCATGGTAAGGAACAATGCATGAAGACTTTCCAAGTTAATTTAACATTTGCAAGGAATGCTGTTGGCTGCATCAATTTAAGATACGTTGGCAAGCAGGAAATTATTTTCCATGTAGATGATGTTTTTATCCCTTCCCCCTCCCCAGGACCCCTATGGTGAGAGGCAGGAAGAGAGGTTTTGTCTTTTAGTGAAATCTAATTGTGGCGCGCGGTCAGGGAGGGGAAGGGTCGGGGGAAGGCCAGCCGCACGAGCCTCCGTGGCAAGCCGCAAGACATCTCCCAGAAAGAGCCGACCCCGGTGGCCCTGCCGGTGCCCTCGGTCCCCGGGTATCACCTCGGGGACAAGGTGGCCTTGGGGAAGGAGGTGGGAGCTGAGCTGGTGGAAAAACATTGCTCCCTGCTGCACTCTCTGGAGAGAGGCTTCGGATCTCATCCTCTGCCCGGGCTAAACTCACCAAAACCTTCCTGGTATAGATGGTTTTGTTTCCTTTCTCTCCCCAAAGGATCCTTCAGGTTTTGTTAATTAAACATACATCTTACAGTGCTGCTATGATTTGCTACGGTTTGTGAGATTTCCATTCCTGAGCAAAATGAACACCTGCATGCCACTGAAAAGCCACCATGGACATGGCTGCCATCTGTACAACACGAAGGCTGGAGTACTTCTCCTGGTGGCCATGGTCTCGGGCAGAGGATGACATGACTTAACCTAAAGGCGAAATGGAAAGTGAGGTTAGCTGCAGCTTCGCAGGGTGAAAACAGCAGAGGCTCAAAGGAGAGATGTGCGCAGAAGGTCCAAAGTGTGGAAACTGTGAAGATCAAGTGTGAAATGTCCCAAGATTTCTAGGGGCTGTTTTGTGATGGATTTTACCTCTGAACTGTATGGAAGCAATCCCATACTACAGTGTTAGGGGTGACATAAAAATCTCAGTCAATTGGATCAAGAGTATTTAAGGAATTTTTAGGAAATCTGATGTGGAAATAATTAGGAAAATGGATAATAATCAGAAAATCATTTGCTGTTTATATGCGGTACATACCTTTCTGCTGTGCTTTGTCGTGTAGAAAATACAGATCTCTAGATACCTATATTACGGCTAGTCATCCAGTCCCTGAAAATATCAACAAATATTACAGAATCAGACAGAAAAGACCCAATTTCTAGACCTTAGCCCTTAATCTTATTTCCTCCTTTCTTCCCACCATTCCTGCAATTTTTATCCTTGTAATACTGCAATTGCAGTGCAGCTTTAAATAAATTCTACGCTCTCTCAAGAGCTTTGCATTTAGTTCTTGGAGCTCTGCGGCCCACAAAAGTTTCTTAAATTGGCAGTGGGAGCATTTCAATAGTAAGGGGAGAAGACCTGAAAACTTCAAGTTTAATTCAAATGTACAATCTGGTGCAGGCGTTTGCGCACCTGGTTAAATTCAGCCTTCAGCGAAACCATGGGGCAAGACTTGAGCTCTTACTATGGTCACTTGTAATTGTTAAGGTTAGTGAAAAAAAATCTACTGAAAAGTGACATGCCTCATGTCAAGAAGTTCAGCCCCTCTGAGTGACTGCAGGTTAGGGCCTGGACCTGCAATTGAGTTACTGCAGTTTAACGGTTTACCATGCATCAGCTAAGCTGCAGATACAGTCTGCGTGTGTCCTCCTCGCCTTTGACAAATGTTAAGGTGATTTGACTTAGCTTAATCTATTTTCATTGCAAGCTAAATTGAATTACCTCATATTTATGATGGGCTATGAGGGCACTCAAAGAGAGTTAGCTGGGTTCAACTGATCTCTGGTAACTTGCTTAGCCATGGTAGCTTGACTGTGGGTATAAACCCTGAGCCACCTTGCACTCTTAGGAGAGAGCTGACATGAACTTCAGCGGACACAGATTTATAACTCCCGATGAAGTAGTTTGGGATGTGGTAAGCCATTGACGGAATGGCTGGAATTGGCTTTTAAAGGAATAGAGTAGCTGGCAGGGCCCTTTCTTAATGGGTGTCTGAACCTGGGACGTAGTTCCCTTCTCCAGTCTTCAGAGCCTGTATTGGTTTGAGCTCCAGCAGCACAGAGGCTTGCTTGCCTTTCCTTCCTTCCTTCCTTAGTTTTTTTCAGGCAGACATTTGGGATAGAGCTGGGCTGATAGCTTTAACTCCCTGTGGGTTTTCTGTGAGGGTGCTTTGGTAGAGTAAATTAGTTTTAAATTTGGTTGTTCTACCATAACCTAAGTATTCTTAACTGAATTGTAAATTTAAATGTTAAGTGTTGCACTGAATGTTTAAATAATTCTAAAAGCACTTGGAGCATGGGATAAGTGCTGTAAAAATCTAAATAAATGAGTAAATTAGTTAACAGCATATGTGGTAATGCAAACTACTACACGTGTGCAAAGAGGAAGAGCTGTGCTCGAAGTGGTTGCCAGAGCTTAAATTTCCTTGCTACATGCGAACCCTTTTTGCATTAGCAGGGTGCTTTTTTTCACATTTAGCCTACTGTATAACTGGGAGAAGAAGATGAAGTTGGCAGTTTAGACTGTCAAACAGAGGTTTCAGCTCAGCAGTGAGGTTCAAAGAGATTAATTCGAACTCGGCTGTTTACGTTACTGATCTCGTACCAGCTGGGTTTGTGGCATTAAGATGTCAATAGAACAACAGAATTTAACTAACAGTTTCATCTTTGACATCATCTTTTGAAGGTACAGATGATTGCCTCCTTATGTACCGGGACATATTTCTTTAGGACAGGACTCTTTGTATACTTTCATCCGGGAGGGAGAAGGAGAGGGAGGTGGGGAGGGAGCCTTGAAGTGAAGCCAATTAGAAAATGTCCCAGTACATAAGTGGTTTATTTAAGCAAGTTCCAGCAAAAAGGTGCCCATTTCCACATGGCACAAAAAGCATTATTTTTTCTTTTCCTCCAAGTCCCCCTTCTTTCTTTTAACTGGCACCAAAACAGAACAGCTAAGGTAATAATAAACTGTCCTATGTTCAGTGGCATTATTATTTTTAATGGTTCAACCTTGAATGGAGTAGTGAAGCCTCTTGGAAGGGCAGGAAGAATTGATAATGGAGCTTCTTCCACACACCCCCTGCCCCCTCCAACTCCATACTATAATTATTAATCAAAGGTAGCTGGAATGTCTTTTGCAGGTGCTCTTTTGGTAACTCCCTTGGTCCAACGTAGGCTGTATGAGTTTCAGACTCGGTTAGGATGTCATTGACTTGGCAGGCTGATCACCAGTGTTCTTAAAAGGGCAGGAAAAGAAAGGATGGGAAGAATAATAAAAAAAACGCATCTGGCTTAAGGACTTGAGAAATTATTTCAGTGGGGGAAATGGATTTATTAATAAAGCTTACAGGATCGGTCCCTTGTCGAACAGGCTTTGCTACTGTCCCTTGGTGCTGAGGGGCATGGTGAGGGATGCAGATGAAGGGGAGGGATGATAACCTGCTGGGGAAAATAAGTAAAGCAACACCTAAATGTGAAATGGTTTTGCTTTACAAAATAATGATACAGCAAATTTTGACTTAAGTGTTCTCTAAAAGCCTTTTTCCCCTGTGCTGTAGTGGCTGCTGTACCCCCTTGAAACCCTGCGCCTTTGAAGGAAATCACAATGTAATCCTTCGGTTCAGCACGTATTGTCCCTTAATGACAGGCATTACATTTGCACAGTACCATAAATCAAAGCTAGAGGCTGTTTTAAATAGGCTGCAGATGCATGTGGACGTTGGCTCTCTAAGTGGCACTTTGCTGGAGAGAGGAGGGGGGAGCGATCCCACCACTGTGGCTCCAGGTAGAATAGGGCCAGCAGAGGGGGTTCCCATTTCCACAATATTTTCACTTCGCCTGGGATTTAGCTCTACATGAAGACCTGTTTAGCAGAAGGAAATGCTTTTTGACTACGACCTCTGAAGGGTTTAATTGGGATTTAACCGTTCCTATTTTTTCCACTCCATGTGGGAGTCTGGAGCTCTGTTTACAAGGTGTGTCATATCCTCTCAACCCCAGAGTCCTTCTCCCCCTCCTTTCTTTTTATGTGCTGGACAAATAGGCAGAAAGATACTTTTAAAGTGAATGTGCATAGAAAAACCCACAATTACTGTCCCTGATTTCGCTGTGAAAACTTTACAACAGCCGTACTGAAAAATCTTCCGCTACCCCTCCTACTCCTTCTAAGAGAACGAAAAAATCCATCAAATTAACACATCAATGAGTTGATTGTAATCTCCAGGGTTCAGTGTAGCACTTTCTAGCCTCTCAGACAGGAGGCCAGCATGATTTATCAATGCAAACCTAATAGCATCAATATGAATCTAACTAAAAATCAATATTTCATTACCAAATTGTTAGTGAGAATGAAGAAAAATTGCCAGAGTCAGAGCATTCTCTAGGGTAGGAGCATCTGGAGTTCAATGTGACAAGATGAGTGATGCATGACTCGGGGCCTGGGGAAGGACACTGGGAGGACAGGCCACTACGTAAGGCCGAAGACTCATGAAGAAAGCACTTACTTTTTTTTTTTTTTTAAAGCTTTCTCTAAGAAGAAAGAAAATGTTTGAGAAAGAAAAAATGGAAGGCATGCTGCTATTTACTAAAACTGATGCAAAGTAGCTCAAACAACTGAATCTGAACAGATTAGTCTCTGCTGTGGACACCTACACAGAACTGGTTTTCACAGGAGACAAATGGGGAAAATAAATTCAGTGGTCCAGATCCTGATTTCAGCTACAAAGGACAGAAATTGATAACAGCTTGCACAGTGGAAATACTTTGGGTTCATATCCCCTGTAGCTGAAATTAGATTTGGTAGACCTTACTCTGGATCTTCTGAAATTTCAGATTTGTGGTGCATTTCTGTAAATTGCAACTGAAACGTAGACTGAAATGTGCTATCAAGAAGGCAGCAGTACTCAAAATAGTGTGTTCACTTAAAATGCATCCTAGTAATTAACGTGCTTCTTATTTAAGGAAACAGAGCAAGAATGGCATGGAACAGTGCCAAAAATAGATTCAAAGCATAACTTTATATTGCGTTGTGTCATAGGTCTATTCTGGCAGCATGGTAAGAAGTTACATACAGAACCATGGAAAAATAAGGACAAAAGCACTGAAATGTAACTGTGGTTTGAGATTCTCAGACAGCCTTGTTTTACTCATGTTCAACATATATTGGTGGATGATGGAGTTTTTGTGTCCCGGTACCTTTTGTTCACTGGGGATTTTGGAAAGTTATTTGAATATAGAGCAGCTGCTGTACTGTTTAGCACCTATGCCTGTTTGGATTGGGAATGACCACGTCATGGGACTCGTGGAGCCCTCAATATTTGTTTTTTTATGCATCCTGTAGTCTTCTGAGGGGAAAAGTAGGAGCCTTTCTGTGACCCTTAAACCTACAGTTTCTGGAATCAGGTTATGGGTGATCCTCTCACCTTTTAGTTTTCAAGAAAAGAATTTTAGTTCTTGTATTGGGAAAGAATGGTTAAAAAGTGCATTGCAAAGGCTCGGAAACCAGGAAGAAAACATCATCTCTCAAACTACTTTGAAAGGAAAACAAAGTACTAGTTACTCTTTTCATTTTTTCGTTTAATGGAGACCTGCAATGAACAGTCCTGAGGTTTCTCTAGTTCTTCCATGTCCTCATTTGGCTGAGTCTGCTCTCCATACGGCCCAACTAAACTCATTCCTGCTCTTTTTTTTTTTTTTTTTTTTTTTTTTTACAGGGAGAGGGAGAGAATTTCCAGGTTAGTTGAACTTATTGCTCAGAATAAAATTTCTCCTAGCCCCTGTGTTTCTAATTCTGGCAGGCTGCGATACATCACTAATCTCTAATTCCCTTACTCCCTAGGAACTGTCATTATTTTATGTATTGACTAATACAGTTGTCTCAGAGTAAATTTCCCCTGAAATCGAAGTTTACTTCTTGCATTAGAAGTGAAGCCTACTCCCTTTAATAAATGACAGACTCCTTTTATAAGTTTGCATGTATTGGAAGCAGTCAAACTAGAACTGCATGGGGGTTTTGTTTGTTTAGTTTTATGGGGTTTTTTTAATGAGGTATTAACTGTACTTTAAACTGAGCTAATTGGAAGGCCAAATACCTATTTTATGATTTCAACTTTCTTTCTGATGAGAAAAATTTGATGAGACCTGAAGGTATCAGTAAACTGAAAAGTTAGTGTCTCTCTTATCAGGAATGCCTTAAAGGCATTAATGCCAATAAAAGGTTCTACTTGGTTAACATTAGGACTTTATGTAGGCTCAAGCACTGAATGGGTACAGTATTTTATTTAAATTTAAAGAAATTATAACAAATACTTTGCAATACAAAAGTGAACACATTGTTTATGTAGGCATGCCATGTTAACTGGAAATACCCTTAAATAAATTTTAAATGAAAAGGCAGAAGTATTACCACCTCATCCACCTACACAAGTAGCCCAACAAACTTTTGAGGGGTAAAGCAGTTTCTAATTTGTATTGATTCTTCTTTTATGGTTTCCACTTCACAGTCCTCTTCCTCTATACTATCTGTTCATGCCTGTTCTGCAATAATTCCAATAAGTTTTAGTTTCTGTTGTATTTTAGAATTTGAAATGGAGCCTCTTGGCTCCATAAACAAATTATTGGTGGAAAAATGGAGACAGTAACTTTACTTGTATGCAGAGAGTAAATTGGGGCAAACATAAGAAATAAATCAGGAAGTTTATTTTTATTTATTAAGAATTTTCATCATTATTAATTTGTATGTCCCACTTTTTATTGGTACTGTTCTTTCTCATATATGTTGAAGTTTTTCTTTTACTTGAAGTGAGTCTGGAACTGAGTGACACCTTTGCTGCTCGTGAACAGCTTGAAAATGGAAGACAAGATCCAATCAGACAGACTAATTGGGGTACTCAATCAGGATAGAGCCTTGAATATTCACTGCACATTTTTTGGAAACACAGTACTGTGCAAATCCTTGCACTCAGGCTGATTGATACCGTCTGCCAGCCAATCATCCTTAGTGATCAGTGGGAAATAACTAAAAAGATTAGAAAACTAACATCTGTAACAGTTTCAGGAACTGCTTAACTTAAAAACCTGACACCCTTAAATAAACAATCTTGCATTAGCAACTGTGCAATGTCTTGATTGAAAGACTGAATTTTATGGCAGTACCTTGCATAATCATTTGCTTCAGTTTTGCAAGAGGAAACTTCATTCAGAGATCAGATCACAGAGGCTGAGCAATAATCGCGAATGGTAGAGGACAGCCATGAGAATGGAAGAAAAACACTCCTAGTGGAAAGAAATCTCTTCTGGCTATTTTAGTCATGAAACCTCAAAGCAAAACCAAAGCAGATGGCTTTTACTGTTTGGATGTTGTCTGTCTGTGCCTAACAGGTGCACTGATTTCCTAGATGCATTGTAAACCACATAGCTCTGTAGGTGTACCCCAGTCAGACGTCAGTGGGCAGTCAGAGGAGCACCTTATGCCTGTGCCTCCCTGCTGCCTGGTTTCTTCATTTGCATGGTCTGGTTAGGTAGAAGAACATGTGCTATTTCTGAATTCAAATAGTAGTATCAAAGATGTGTGATGACAGCGTGACCAATTAAACTGTAGGCATTTTATTTCGCATTGCGTCAGCAATGCATCTTCTGCCTACCTTCAACCCATTCTTTTTTTTGACACCATTATATAGACCAAGCAAGTATGGAAGAATGATTTCCTATCTTTTCACTGGCTTCAAACCAGTCCAGTTATGACTGCAGTCACCCTTTTCAGAGACATTTGGACACTTGACATTTTTGTTCCTGTGGATGTGCGTGGAAAATAAATACTGGGCCTGTGGCAGGAATGAATTGAAAGATGGATTGATTTTCCTATTACATCTCTCGGAAATTTGGGGGGATGGAAGACTTTAACCAAGATTTTCCCTTTCAGTTGAGGGAACAGAGCTAATATCAGAAAATATAGGGAAGCACCCATTTAGCAGTAATGGCTAATCACAGACATTGAAAGCTATAATGTGACTCAGACATGCCATGCAAGGGGTAACTTGTAGTCAGTCACCCTGCTCATTTAACACTTTTTATCTGCTTTCATACCCGTAAACAAAAGCAGGGTTCGGTTCATACATTTCCATTCCCTAATGCTTGGTGGAAAGTGAATGGACCTTCTGGTTTCTAATGCTTCAGTGTTATGTTTTCAGCTCCCTGAAATTGGTTTTTGCTTCTTTTGCTCTTGCTTTTTTGAATCTTTTCTCTCACTTACATCCTATTCTCCTCCCCATCATACTATTCCCTCCCCATCATCCTGCCACCTCTTTTTATATTCCATGTTCCTTCCGACCTCAGCAGTTTAGATTTTTGGTTTATACCTTCTAGTTCACTCACAGTTTTGACCTTGTGTTATGGGTTTGTGTGGTGTGGTTTTCTGTGGTGGCAGGGGAGGGGGGCTGCAGAGGCGGCCCCTTTAAGAAGCTGCTAGAAGC
>VYZV01000040.1:204257-238420 GCA_013401275.1 Pandion haliaetus
GTAGATGCAGCGTTGTGGCACTATCATTAACAAATATACAGTGCACAGAGGGATGACTTGGTAATTGAGTGGGACTAATAAGAATACATCATTTAGCTGTGTGTGACAAACTGTGCCTCAAAACACAACCATGGAAAATTCACGTTTTGCTTAATAAATAAATTACACAGCCAATGTATTATACATAATTTGTGTCCTCATGGATTTGAATGATATATAATGCATGGTCCAAGTCATTTATTTATTAAGACTAACTATATATATTGTAGGTGGGGAATTTTAAACTCTGGAGTAAGACCTGCATAGGTAACTGTTACAACTACTGAGTTTGATTGGGCAGCAAATGAGGCTGTGCATTTGTGGAGCTGCAAACACAGGCAAGTGTTTCTAACGTTACAAGCTCCAGTGTGTTTATAAACTTCACTTTCCTCCATTAATTTGAGGGATAAGAGGAGTAAAGCTGAAGCTTCACTGGAGAGGTTGGTTGTATGCTACTTATTCAGTGAAGGAAAACAAAGTATTTCCTCAATAAAAAGGAAATACTGATTGAGGCAAGGATCATTGCAGCATTGGGGTAATAACCAACGCTTCTGTAATGTTTTGGAAGAGGCAGTTTTACATTTGTGGATAGCTAGGCCTGTTGGCCAGTTCAAAGAAGATAGCAAATAAAAAAAACTTGATTCTCTTGAGCATCTTGGAGAAGCAATAGAAGAATATTTGACCTACCGATGCTTTCAAAATAATTTTCAATAGGTGCCCTAAAGTTTTTCAGCTAACATGCTCTGCAGCTGGTCTATGACATTTTGTTTCAAGATTTTCACAACTCTCTACTTAAACTACTATTTCCTCCAGATTCCTCTGATTTTTTTTCTCGTGTCTAGCAACTCTGATTTAATTTCAGGAGTATCTGTTTCTTTTCTTCTACCTGGTTGACTGAAGTATAGTATCTTGTTGGACCCTTCTTAGAGCATCTAAATTTAAATACATTCTGAAAAAGTAATCTTTTAAAATGAAAGTCTTTTATTTTAAAATATCATTGCTGCTGTGATTCTCCAATTAAAAGGAAGAAATAAGCACTAAATAAATAGCTCTTATTAACTTGCATTGAACAGCATTGAACAACCATTATTTCAGGTTCACGTTGAACAGTATTATATAGAGTCAACAACTTCCACCTTGAGTTTCCCCTGAAACATTACCTATAGACTGCATAAATCTGCATGTAAACAGGTTTTTACAGGGAGACTAGAATGGTTCTTTTTCTGAAATTTGTGGAAAAGGTTGTCTTGCTAAAAAGAACATGCTGTATGAAACCACTGAGACTAGCCTAGGCTAATCTGCAAGAGGGGGAAGTACTAGCTTTGGGAATACTGTCAAGACTGATTTCTCAGTGTTTACTTAAAAAAAAAAAATCCAACCCCCCCCCCCTTTCTTTTCTTACTCCAGAACCAAGTCAGTGATTTTGTTGCTTTTTTGTGTGAGATATTTGTAACCAATTCTGAAACCTTGCCATGACTTAAAGTTGCAGAAGCTTTATCGAAATCCAAATTTCTTTGGCACTGCAAAGGTGTCTGAGATTTCTGTTTTACTTTGGGGAAAAAAAACCCAAATTTAACTCTTTCTTTGCATCAGGTTCTGGCTTAAACTTAAAACAAACTCCCTGAGAGGAAACTTTCTGTGAATTTGCTTTGAGCAAGCCAAGGCTGATTCACTCAACACACAACCTTGAGCTTGTGCTGATTTGCAGGTAGCAAATAGGAAAAAGTTGTCTGTTTCAGGTAAATTCTCCTTCAGGTTTGGGATATTATTATGCTTAGAATTTAAAGTGAACTGAAATAATGAAAGTTGGATAAAGGAAAACTGAAATGTTAGAGAACCGACTTGCCTTACTGGGCATAGTTTCCTTTTTGGAGCTCCAAAACAATGTGTACCGTTTTGAATCTTACCTGATAGGCAACCTTCTGCAGCATGTTTAACATTGCCTTGGATGGTGCTTGCTTAACTGCTGCTGAGGTCCAAACTGGATATATAATACTTCATGTAAAGAGGCTTTGTAGCTGTCAGCTACAAAGATGTTGCTTCAGCCTTAAATATCATCCTAGGAAGATGTTCAGTGCAGGTAATTTCTCCTTTTTAAAAAAATTATTTTTGGTCACTAAACTGTGATTACTTCAGCTGAAGCTTTTCACAGCTGAAGGGATAGCAGAGACGTGGTAACATCGTACCATCTGCTTGCTTGAAGAGCACCACACAAGGGGAAATACCTTAATATCTATAGGAATATCAACTTCACATCAAAAGTGAAGCTTAAACCTACTGATCCATTGTAGAGTATGACTAAATGGATAACATGAATTTCCTAACTTCCCAGAAAATAAGAGCACAAGGCCTTTTTGAAATTTCACAGCCTGGCTGCATATTGTATCAGCCCATGGATGTTGTTGATTTGTTTTCTTCAACAGGGTTATACCTTATTTGAGAGCAGGCTTTTCAAATTTTCTGTCTGTGGGGTCAAGATGATCTTACACTTGGTTGTGTAGCTGACTTAATTTAAATTCAAATTGAAGCATCACTATATTTGTCAATAATTCAGTACAGCCACTAACTCTTCCCTCATTTGTCTCATCAGTGCTTTGGTGTCTTTCTTTTGGCCCTACTGTACTCTCTTCTTTCTTTCTTTGCTACAAAGCCACCAGAGCTGAAACTTCTAGAGGAATGCTACTAACTAGCAGTTATCTTAAAATCTTTCACTTGAGGAGAAAAAGCTAAAATGCTAAATTTTCACAGCTCCAAAACACATCAGTGGGAGTGTTACACATTCTGACCCCCTAGTGAAACCAGCCTGGTGTTCACAGGCAGTGGGGCTGGGTTACAAAAACCCTGCATGCCTTGGCATTAAATATGGGCTGTGGGTAAATGACTACAGTGGTCCCAACTGTCCATGAAAGAAATGAGTGAAAATGTAGCATGCCAGTAAACTTATTTCACCTTCTTTCCTGGTAATTTTTGGACAGCTTTCAGCAGCAGGGTAGGCTGCATCTGTCTGCTTCCTCCCAACTCTACTGAAAGAAAATAGTGAGACTCAGGGTAAGACATGGAATTAATTGCAATGCATCGTTCCCTTTTTTAATGCTTGTAACAAGCCAATGAGCACTGAAAGGACCCTTGGTATAATAATGTGTAAAAAAAAAAAATACTGATTAAGGCTGCTGGGTAATACAACGTCCTTGGTATAATTTGAGTCATTTCTCTTTGTGGTTCTATTATTAACCCTACAAGAGCCAATGCCTGCATTTTATTACACTGCCTTGTTAGTCTAGCCTTTCTGATCCCCCAGAATTAAACCTATGTGAACAGGACTGCAAGATAAAAATGCAGGCACAGGGATGGTTAGGCCCCTGCGGTCACTGAGATAAATTAAATAATTTAAATTGACCTAGGGGCCTGTGTGTAGA
Source organism: Pandion haliaetus (assembly GCA_013401275.1). Lineage (NCBI taxonomy): Eukaryota > Metazoa > Chordata > Aves > Accipitriformes > Pandionidae > Pandion > Pandion haliaetus. The sequence continues at coordinate 207,713 of VYZV01000040.1, forward strand.
ATAATCCTCCACTTAGATGACCCAGTGATTCTTAACTCATTTCTAAGTCTGTATCCAGTCAATGTGAAAGTGTTAATGTTCCTGTATCACAGTACACTGATTACACTTATCTTTTTCATACCCAATAACCAGAGACAATGATTATATTATTCATAAGATATTTTTACCTGAAGTAATAAAGCATGCAGCTTTAGTTATTATTTCCTAATCTTTTTTTTTTTTTAACTGTACCTTTTTCTCCAGCCCCAGGGATAACCCTACAATTTATATTAAAAAACATTCTTCCCTTGCACACCTTTCTCTCTTTTATCTCTGTCTATGCTAAGCTGGTATAATGGTATTAGCAACGTCATGTGTATGTGAGCATTCTTGTACCTTTTGGGGAATACTATCCCCGTAGGGCTAGCCAAAACATCCTTTCTTTTTAAATTGAAAAATAAAATTGGAGAGGGTTAATGTGGGAGAGAGAGGCTTATATCAGCATGTCTTCTCTTACCTTAATCAGGTAATACACAAGGCAAAAATAGCCTGACATGTCCGCAAACAGTTACTGTGCTGCCCTGCCATATGCTGCCCTAGTGTTCCAGATGGACGGAGAATCTGTGAAAGTCATGTTTCATGAGCATTCCCCTCAGGCTCCCAGGAACCTCCAGGACACAGCTGGAGAGATGTAGGCACACACCAGTGCGGCAGCGTGGGGGGGGGTGTGTACATGTGGCAGAGAGAAAGAGCATAGATGTTTGGTAGGCAGCGAGGCCGGTTCTAAATAATGCTTGAGCCAACTAAAGGCCAGGGCGGGGGGTGGGGAGGGTGGGGGTTCGTGAGGTGGAAATCTTGCATTTGACTTCAAGTGGCATGCCAAGAAAATTACTGGGTGGGATTTCTAGAACTCATTTGCCCTCAAATTCACCAACTTGTGAGACTTTATTTCATTTCTAGGGGTGACTCTACATATTATGCCACAGAAAGATGGTACAAATGTACAGGCAAGTGATGAATGGGTCTAATCCCTGCCCCAAATATTCAGATAGGAAAACAATTGTTTTCTTGCATCTTTGCTCTCCAGTGTTCCTCATAGTAACAAAAATTCTGACCCAAATGCTGAAGGCAAACAGAAAGCTCCCAATCTTTCTGCAAGGCCATCAGTAAAATTTGGGTTTACATTTAAATAGCAACATCCCAGGGGTTTTATTTCCCAGGACATTCAGTTGTGTTTTAATATCCTAATTAACATTCTTGAATCAGACACTGCAGGAAGATTTTTATCTGGCCACAGATATTTCAATGTAAGTTGTATTTAGCAAGATCTCTATGAGTTGTTTGTTCTGCTAAAATCTACACATGACTGAGTTAGAGTTAGTCAAAACATGGCTAGAAACCTGACCATTGATCTGTGTGTCCCTGGGAGCATGTGACAAAGAGTTGGAGCCAGCCCTTTGTGCACCCCCACTTCTTTAGGTGCTGTAGCTGCCCCCTCTGCTCACCCTGCAGGTGGCCCAAGGAGGTCTGCTTTTTGCCCAGCAGGACCATTCCCTTTTGCTGGTTTTCTTCCTCCTTCCCGTGCATGAGCACCTGGATTCTGTCTTTGCCTTCATCAGGAGGGCACCAAGTCAGGGGAAGGTGTGCTCCTCCATCTGCCTTCCCCTCCCAGCTGTGCTGCAAGATGAGGCAAGTGAAACCCCAGTGAAGCGCCAGTCTTATCCTAGATGGCCCCACACATAAGCATGGGAGTTCTTGGTTTCTGCCGTACATAACCTTGTTTTTAAGTATAGGGCTATCTCCCCCTTTCATTGTAGGTCTGAAGTCATAGGCAGAGGGCTATCTGTAGGAAGCTATAGACATGGTAGGAAGACATTCACCTCTCACTACAGTTAAGCTGTGTTATTTCCTATGATGTGCACATGAGTCATATAATTTTCTGGAAAATAGTGAAGCACATTGATGGCCATGACATTAAATTAAGTTTGAGCTAATTGAAATTTCATGGTCAAAAATAAGTCTTTTGTTGAAAAATTCCCAGCCAACTATATTCTTAGCCAGTACCATAATATAGAAAAACATGCAGTTGTTGAGTGACTCGGTGCCAGCCCTTACCACTCTATGCACAGTCTGGCCTTTTCAAATGGCAGTGTTTTTACAGCTGATGTTAACCCAAAGGCAAAACACAGCATAAGTTCTCTGTATTATGCAGATAATCGGTGATGTTTGTGAGGTTATGTTCAACATGGGTGGCCTGATAGACCACCGCAAGCTTCTGTATAAACTGCAGAAAAAAAAGTGAAACCCTGCCCTGAAAGATAGTTGTTGCCTTTCCAAATTAAAAAATAGAACAAATCTATTAAAATACATCACTTATAACAACCACCTGTAGTTTCTATCATGCAGGCATACTCACAAAGCTCTTATTCATGGGTGGAAGGTGACTTTCTGGACTTTGTAGGTAAAAATGATTCTGTGCACAGAAAATTTATATATTTTTATTTGGCAGCAAGCCCAGGCATCCAAATTTGCACTACAAGCCACCAAGTGTTATTCAGGTTTAAGTGGCACTGGGAGAGCCCTGCGCATCCTGTGGCCTCCCCTCCTTTGCTGGGAGGATGGTGCTGGTGGCAATGGCAGCTCGTGGATGGCTTCTCACTCTCCACAGGGGAAACAGCCCAAAGTGAGAAGAAAAAACCACCCCATAAAAGCTCTAGTTCAGAGCTGGAGTGGGTGGGAGAAGGGAAAAGCTTAGTCAATGAGGCAGGGGCTGGTGGGAGAGCACTGCAGGTTGGCATTTGTTTCAGCTGCCATGGCCCTGAGGGCATCCACAGCCCTGCCTGTCTCAGCCCAGCCCCTCCAGGGCTCCCCCCATCCTGCCAGGACCAAGACCCCATCTCAGCCCCCCAGGGCTATCAGCCCCTGCCCCAGTGAGTCCGCAGCAGGGCCTGTCTCAAGCTCCCCACAGCACTGCCCTGCCTGGCCATGGGCCCCTCAGCAAGGCTCACCCTGAGGGCCATGTCCAGGCCTGGCCTGGCCGTGTCCCAGTCCCCAGGGACCTGCCCGGGGCAGCCCTGGTGCTCCCCCAGCTGCCTGGCTCCTGGCTGGGGGGTGGGATGGGCCCTGGCTGCCAGGCCCTGCCCTGACAGACCCCCATGGGAATCCCCCACCACTCCCAGCACCCCAGGGAGCCCTGACATTGTTGGTCTCCCCCTATACACAGGCCTGAAATAATTTATCTTTAATTCTGTACAAAATCAACGCATGCTCTCATGCAGATATTACCAGCTGACATAGGAACAGAAAGGTAATATCCTGGCCATTTGTTTCTGTAATTTGATTATATAAACACAGATATTATTTTAACCCCCCCCCCAAAAAAAAAGAAAAAAATCAATGCAATTTTCCATTCGTTCTCATCAGAGAGGAAAAGGCCTTGGCCTCATCCACAGCAATCTTTGCCCTCTGTAAGACACCTGCAGCCTCTGCCTTCCTTCCCGTCTTCCAGGGGTATAAATTAATATCTCATCATTGACCATAATATGCCCTGTAACTGTGTTTATTATTACTGCATATTTTAGACAGGTGGTAAGTATTGGCACTTTTTATTATGCTGATAAACAATGTCGGACTGCTAGGTGAAATGTGTTGTCGGGGTGATTTCTCACCTCCCTGCAGCCTCCTGTGGATTTCTGCCCGGGCTGAGGGAGCGAGCAGCTCCAGCGGGACCACCTTTCACAGCACCCTGCTCCCCTGTCCCGCGAGGATCAGTGGAGGGGGGTCACCCCCTTCCGATCCACACTTTCAAGGGAGGTAAAGTCACAACAGTGCATAGGTCTTAGAAAACGGAGCACAAATACAGGTGTCTTCCCTTGCCTCTGGTCCTTGTTGCCCTTGCGAATGCTGCTGCTCTCTCAGATCCTTTTCCTTTGCTCTGCAGCAGCAGCAGCGGCAGTGGTCCCTGCCCTCCTGAACCACTTCTATTTCCAAGGCCTAGAGTGGGAGCCTGGCGTGGGGTGGCAAGGAGGTGTGGATATATTTGGCTATTTATTGAAAAATTTTTAGGCACACAGACCTACTGCTTCTTATATGATGCTGCCTGACATGTATCAGGTTCACACATAGTGCTCACACATACGTAATATTGCCTCACATGTATTGGAGCCTTTCTCGAGTGTCTTTCAATCTCTCCTCTTGCAGCATTGCATCTATTTACCAGCTTTGCTCCTTAGACACCTTGCAGCATGCCACAGAAGGTGCGTGTGTGTGTGTGTCTGTGCAGTATGTCTACGTGGAGTGCTGTGGGGAGATACCTGAGTGAGGTTCAGACACCTGGGAGCAAATTCACCTTGAAGATGTTGGTGGCACTAACTGTTACGTTGCTTCCAGTACATACATTAGCTTGGCTATGTTTTCAAAGCATGCATTGTATATACAAGTGTACAGTGTTCTGCCTGGCAAGAACAGCAGCCATTTTTCCTCTGCAACCCTCTTGTCCAACTAAGAGATGAATGTAAAGAATTGTATGCAACTTATTTATAGATCCATTTTTTTCACACCTGCAAATCCTAGGCACTAAGTGAAAAAACATAAAATGAATATTGGTTTACAACATTACTTAAATACTCAAAATTTAACAAATGCCAGAATTTGGGTTGTTGATGCCTCTTTGTTCATTTGATGGCTTTGTCCATATGCAGTCACTCATCACTGAAGCGTGCAATTTTTTCCACACCTTTACAGGTGAATCTGAGTTCTCTAATCAAAAGGGCTATGGTAGGGATGTAGTGAATGAGTTAAAAGATCACAGGAAGGAAATACTGGTATATAGTAACTGACTTTTGTTTAGACATCTTAGCAAGACTGATTTTGGTTTTCAGAGTGGGGATCATCCTGTGTTTTCTTTCTTTTCTTTTCTTGATGCCCATTAGGAAATGATCAAGTAACTCTGAATTAAAAGCTGTTGTAGTTGGAATCCAATGTTGACTTTTATCTGCTTCATGTATTTTTATGGCATTTCAGATTTCTTTTCTTTAGTCAGATATACCATCTACTGCCACTGTTCAGGTGGGTAAAGGAGTAGGTATGCAAAAGCGAACAGGACTTAGGATATTAGGATAATAAAAGTTTGCAACTTATCAAGTGTAATATTGAGCAAGGGATAATACAGTACAGTGGCTTGTGTGGGCTCCTGTCCTAGGTGCACCTCCTTTGCTAGTGCTGTACAAGTGAGCCTGAAAGAAGTGAGGAAAGGGAAAGGGCATGGCAACAGGTTTGGAGTGGCACATATTATGTATGTATTATGTAGTCTTTTTACTGGAGATTTGCTTGGTCTGCAAGGGTCTGTCCAGAAGTGAAGCTGCATATTGTTTTCCTAGGACAACAAAGTACAGTAATAATCTCAACTGATCACAAAAAAAGGTGAGACCCTTATGTCATATGATGTGTTAATTAAAAACCTAGAAATCAAATCCAGTCCTAATTCTTAGTTCTTTTTATCACTGGGGGAATTCTGCATTGTGGTCTATCTGGGCATGCTGCCTGCTTTGGGGAGGAGGAACTGATCTGTGCTACCATTATGTCACCTCATAGCGCTTGTCCATTGGTATTATGGAGACATTCTGGTGAGGGATGCAGTACCCTGAATGTGAAATTCCCTGATAACTGGGTGGCTGAAAGCTAGATCTGGATTTTGATGCCAGCGGCCATCTCTATTTAAAATGCAAGATAAATTAATCTCCTCCCCCAACATTATCAGAATCCCGCAGATGGTGTTATTATAAATAAGTTCAGTTTATCTAAAAGTATTAGCATTTAACTCTAGGAGAAATGGTTGTTGTCATGTGTGGTTCAGATCTTTATAGATGCTAGGGGTTTCTTTTGCCTCCAGCAGGATGAATATACAAAAAAAACCCCGCCAAACCAAAAAAACCCCACCAACTTGTTTTACCAGAATATACTATCTCTTCTAGTCTCTCATTTGTGAATATTTAGCTGAGCGACTGAAGTTATGGAAGGAAAAAGTATTATTCACAAGTGTGCAAATAACATTCATGAGAGTCATTTAAGCTAAAAGCTACCATAGCCATGCTCATTATCATAGGTTGATAATTAAAACTGGAGACAGAGAATGAGCTTGTTGCACAGGAACATAAGAGTTAAGAAATCATTTTAAGGATGAGGAGTTAGGGTAGGTAGTTTGGGTGAAGGTGGGGTTGGTAATGAAAAAACCTCCTGAAAGAAACTAAGCTATAATCAATTTTTAGACACTTCTGTAAAGAAAATGAGGTAATCCAATCAAGGAATGCAAACAGAGCCATTTGGTTAGATGACCAATTACATTGGGGCAACAGTGACTCATTAATATTTGTGCCATATGTTTATGAAGAATCCAAGGGCTACATTAAGCAAACTTGAAGCAACTGGGACTTCACAGGTAACTCGTGGAGAGAAAAAGGCCTACAGAAATGATTAACTTTATTCACTGGGAATGGTATGCCTCCCTTTCCGAACAAAGTCATACTCAATGTCCTTGCCCTACTATATTAATGATTGGCTTTGTCTTAGTGTCTATATTTTGCTCTGAATCATTTTGGATAACTCAGGTTGATGAGCTTTCTGTTTTTCCTTGAAACGTAGTCTGTGTTCCCTAAATGAAAGGAAATGTAAAGCTCTTTACATTTATGCAGTCATTAATTAACCTGCAACAACTTAGTGGCACCAAGGGACTGAGTGTGTTAAAAATAGACATCAATGACAACTTTGACTAACTTTTCTGTTTTTTTGTTACTAAAGCACTTAACTGTATTCAATTGAACAGGCTACCTGAAATCATAATGATGTAATATCATATATTAAGACCGTCAAGGTTTTCATTGGTCATATGCTGCTTGTTCTCTTAGTCCACTACATATTTAATGCCCTTTAATGTACTTCTGCTCCAGGTCTCAAACCAATTCTAAGAAGAAATGTGTTTTAGAAAAGTCCATGTTGATCAGTGAATCAGGGATGGGAAAACGGGTTTCTTCGTTTCTGGTAGTTTGCTTCCCCTTTGGAGCGGACAGTAATGAGCTGGAGAAAATGAAGTTCAAACCATGCTCATGGTGTTAATGTTTGGCATGGTCAGATAGTTTGGTGTTCAGAGGGACAGAGAGTCACGGATGACTCATGGGTGCATAGAGCTTTTTAGCAAAGGAAAATTTCGTAGTGCAGATAATCCAAGGTCAAATGTTGAAGTTCAAAGTACAAGCCAGGAACGTAATTCTGTTCAAGGCTTTACACTTTCATTTGCTACCATCATAACTTGGGGAGGGGGAGATGCTGTGTGACTAAATGTCTCTAGATACTCACATCTGACATGTTAAACCTCAGAGCTCTTGTTTGATGCTAGAGACACCCTCAGATTTGTTATGTAGATTCTTCACTATTATTTCTGTACAGTATGTAAAATCAGCTGTTTTGATAATGTGAAGGCACTTTAAGCTTATCCTGTGCTTAAGCCGTAGTAGGTCTCACACTGTATCTGCAGCTGGGATTTAATATGGTAGGCATGCTTTGAACACTGCTCAGAAAATATAATATGGAGGTAATTATTCTTCTTATAACTTAATTAATATAGGCTGTTTAGACCAGCCAACTAGGATGTGAAAGGGTCAAACTCCACTCTGGTGAAGGAAGGATTTGAGGCTTGATTTCTTGGACATCTAGTGAATACTACATGGTTCCAAATCCCAATAGGAGAGAAATGCTAAGCTTCAGCCTAGAGTCAAGCCCTTAAATTTGTTTGAAGAGTAGGTCTTAAGCCACTTCTTTTGCTTATGAGCAAAATTCACCTGAGCTCTTAAGCTTTTTCGCAGGCTGCACCATCTTCTTTGAATTCCATCTGTAGTTGACTAATGGCACCTGACCCATAGTTGGCATTTCCATTAAGTGCCAAGGCTAAAGGCAAAAATGGCAAAGCTAAAGTTTACAGTGTTGAGTCTAACCTCTTTTGTGGATCCAGCCCAGTTTGCTTTTTGCCTAGAATGAATAAATGCAACGGAAGTCTTCAGTGGGCTTCTGTTTTTTTGTACTACTTCTTTTTTTCCTCTGTTACAGACTGTCTCTGTTCTAAAATAATTTCACAGTCTAACAGATTTTACTCCTAGGAAAACTTTTCAGGGAATCAGTCTACATTTTCATTTCTTCTTAAAGTGAAATAATGCAACACTGTACCTAGAGTTCTGTATCCTCATCCCAGCCTCATGGCTGTAACTTTTTACCTACCCTGAAGAATAATGCCTTGGTGTTGACACACTACAATCCACTACATGTCAGCTGTTGGGACCTTCTGCAAAATGAGATCATGCTCTTCCAGACCTGTTATGCGAGTCAGCTGAAAGGACTCCATAGTGCTGGTGGGGAGGGCTTTATAATTGACAAACTTGCTTTCTTCCTAATTAAGACAGTAGAAAATTTAACTTTATCTTCATAGTTGCAAAGTAGAGGACAGGAAAAGAGGAAGTTGATTAGAAACTCCTATGTGCAATGTTTTGGCCCTGACTAGTTTGCCAAATAAGAAGCAAAAGGTAAATTTTTTCTTTTAAATTTGTCTTAATTTCCCTCATGTTCCTGTAAAACAGTGGAAGCTGAAGTAAAAAAGATGAGCCACCAACGAATAATGGGGTTTTATCATTGTCCATAAAGAACAATATATTGATTGATTATTTTTGGTTTATATAAAGGCAGTCGACTGAAAATTCAGGCACAACAGCAATCATTATAAAGTACAGAGACTTTAATAGCTCAGCATCTGAAAAAGTACTCCAGCAGAAAGTTCCATAGTGCCTCAGTCTGCCTCTGTAGCCTTCTTGGGAAAAGCCAAGAACAACAGCATGGTTTTGTGGCATGGCTTGAAGGTCAATAAATCTTAGCTGTGCTAAACCAAGGAGGGAAATAAAAAATCTGGAACCAAGAACCCCTCACGTGAAGAGTCCTGTGGCTGAGCTTGCTCTCGGGTAATTCAGGTGCCTGTCAGTCAAGACAATTCCACTGAACAGATCCCTAGGAGGAGGTGGTTGTTAAAGGTGCCCAGATCCAGTGCCACTAACCAGAAGGTGGCACAGAAAGGCAAGCAGGAGGCATGACTGTGGCTGAACAAAGAGGCAGAATGACCAGAGAGGCATGTGCAGTAGCGTGCGCTAGCAGCACCAGTCCTCAGTGCAGAGCTGCGCTGCGAGTTAGGTGCTGGATGTGATCAGCACAGCGGATCTGGAACAGAAAGCTTTTGGTCAGCAAAGCTGACATTCTCAAAGGGTTTCTGAGCAGTGAGGTGGGCACTGCTGTTCAGAAGACCCTCTCAGGCTGCAGAACAGGCTAACAATAGCTGTATAAAGTTAAAGCACACTGCTGCAGTTGGGTAGGCTGGATGCTCCCTGCATCACTCGCATAGACAGCCCGAGTCATCTTTCTTAGACAGGGTTCCTATTTACACAGCATGTAAAAGTGGAGATGGCAGAAAGCTTTGTAGGATGAGGTAATATGGGACTTCTCTGGGTAGAAGAAGGCTCATCAGTTGCTAGTGATTTACCGGCGTTGTTGGAGCAGAGGTAGGCAAAACTGCTTGAGCAATTCTATCTGCTTCCCTAGAGGCTTTGAGAGCGTCCACTCCAGAGATCCAGGCTGGTGGCAAGGTCTGTTCTGCTGTGTTTACAACAGACTCTTTTTCTGCACACACAGTATTTTCCCCAAAACCAACACATTAACTCAGATGGGATCAGTTTTTGTCTGAACCGTTGGGGAAGAGTGTGCATTTAGAACAGCTGCAAATGAACTAAACGCTAGCTGGAAATGGTCAGGCAACAGTCCAAACTAACATTAGAACAACAGAGAGGGTGAAGCAAAGTGCTTATTTTTTTGCTGAATCAATAGCTCTGTCCAGGTTAACTTCAAGGTGTTGCTTACTTTATTGCTGTGCATCACATAATTAATTTTTTCTGCATTTGGAGATCCAATTTGTGAAGCAGGCTTCCCACTGAGGCTTTGCCTAGGTTTTAGTTTAATTTAGCTAGAGGGTTGGTGTTTTTTGTGTGTGCTTGCTTCCCCTCCTTATGCTTCTAAATCTAACTCCTCATTGGGAAAAACAAGGAAGCACTGCGGTTAAAAGCCTAATGGAGAAGCTGGCTCTGGTACGCAGTATTCTCACCCCCCGAGAAATCTTGGAAATGGTGCAAGTCTACAGTAACTAATGCAGCTTCTGCAATGATAAATTAATTCCTTCATTTGCGAGCAAAATTGATGCACATTTCTGGGTCTTGGTGACCTCTGCTTTTTTCTGTCAGTTCTTCCCCGTTTGCATAACATTGTGCAAGTTTCGAAAGAACTTATGGCTTTTCAGGACTAAAGGATTCAAGCAGTCACATCTCCAGCTTTTCTCTTTGATGCAAACAAACAAGAAAAAAGAAATCTATTATACACTGCTCTGTATGGGAGTGATTTGAACTACTCAGCAGTCTTGCTACAAACTCTTTCCTTAGAAAGGTAAGTAACTACTGCTCCACTCAGTCTCAAATTTCCAGCATAAAGGCTGGATTGAAAAGCCAAGGCACTGGAAAATAAGGCAGATAGATGTGGGCAATACATTAAGCTGGAAAAACTTTGTTAGCTATCATGCCCCATGCTGATGTATATTATTATTAGTTGCAAAATAGCATGGCTTGAACATTATTACTGCACATTAAAGAACATTTCACTTATAATTATGGAATAAAGAGAAGTGCTTACAACTTACCTACCAAACATTTGCTTTGCACACACATGAGTTTCTTTTTTTTAACCTTCTTCACTTAAAAAACCCCTGCAAACAGGCTACTTTCTTTTGCACATCCCTGGTGCCTTGTAATTTCAAGGTGCCAGTGAAGAAGAAAAAAACCCCACATCTTAAAGTCTACTTTTAATTAAAATACATTACACTATTGTGACTAAGAATACTGGAATTGAGCAAAGGGCCAAAATGTTTTTCAGCTTAATTAGAGACTTGGTGATTGAGGAACTGAAAACAGCATTTTTAAGAGCATTTAGGACACTCCTGAAAGAGTATGGGGAGGGAGTTCCTCAGGTCAGCAGACCTGCCTTCTTTCTGTTGTAGGCAATTGCACCAATAATAAATTCAACCAGTCTCACATGAACGCTGGTCTCGATTTTGCCCCCACTACTCCTATTGCAAGAGTTTTTCAAGCTCTTACTCTTCCTTTTTAACAGCAAGAGAGCAATTAATGGCAGTTCTGCAAATTGAATGACTTCCATCCTTGGCACAGAGAATATTGCATAAGGAGTGTGAGTTATTAATGGTAACATGTGGCTGTTACCTAAGACATCTTTACCAGTAGATCTTCAAGTTCTTTAAAAATGAAGTAACTGTCAGGGTCTCCATTTTGCATATGGGGAATAAAGGCTTTGCGGAGTGAGATGATGTACTCAAGGTCATCTCAGTCAACTAATAGTAGAGCTGGGATTGGAGGCAAATCTGTGTAGTTCCAGGTCACTGTGTTATCCAGTAGATCACACTGACTTCCCCTAGGGTTAGAAAGGGATCCCTCAATTGGTGAGAAAACAGTGTTAACTACCGAGGCTGGGATTTTTGAAAAAACCTTGGGGCTTAAAATGCATGTCTCCCATACACTGCAGTGCAAGGGTGTCATGAGCTGACACTGAAAATCCTGAAATATCCTATTGTGTTTAATTTTCTTCTGAAAGATGCAAGCTGTAACAGCTCTGTCTCCCAGTCCCATTTTTATTAAATGTAAATGCATAGGAGATGATGTTCTGCCCCCTTTTTGGGGCCATTCAATTAAGCTTATAATTAGAGATTTGCTGTTGCAGCAGAGAAACAGATAGTTACAATACTGCCTCAGCTGAGCTCCACTGAACTAAGAGCAACACAGACACAGCCAGAGATGATTCCTTCTGGAAACTGTTTACTGCCTGAACAGAGGAGTCCAAAGGTGGCAGCGAGGCACAGAAAAATGATATGACTTGTGTCATCTGTAATGGACTTGGAACAGACCTGAGAGCAGTTTCTGCTCCATGACTCGGCTGCAAACTTTCTTCAAGGAGGATGTTTCTGTGTGGTTTTATGCTTGTAATTTTAGAAGCGTTTAAGGACAGATATTTAAAACCTCTTTTGTGTTCATGGTTTGTAGATAAAAGCAATACCAGGCTTAATTTTGCTTCCTGAAGTCTCCATGGGTGTAGATTTGGGCATTTGGATCTCTAAGTGCTTATTTAAAACTTCCGATTGGATGCCAAAACTGTTCTGGCACCAACTTCGCACCAGAGGCAGAGCTCTTGTCCACTGCTGAGCAGCTTGCTGTTGGATGGAGCAATCCTCCCAAGTGAGATGAGCAGGCAGGAGGGGAAGGCAACCGCAAGGGGAAGGTGAGAGGTGCCCGGCTGCTGCTGCGGGGTGTCTGGGGCTTGCTCAGTGTCCAAGTCTGCTGGGGCTTCCAGCTACAGCCACACCTGAGTCAGTCCCTTCCTGCTTGTATGAGCTCAGTTATCTCCTGCCATGGCAATCCTGATTACCTGTGACAGAAAGCAATCAGAAAAAGGGAGCCACCCTCTCAGTTGATAAAAGCTACCCCCTTCCCAGGGTGTCGTCTCCTGCGTTCAGTACTGTTCTGCTTTGCCCTTTTTCCTGTGGGAATGTCCACGCTTCCTCTGAAAGAGCAGATTGCAGGATGGACAACATAGACCATGTAACGATTTAACCACATGTTTTCATCTGGCTTTTGACTCATGCATTTGATTGCTTGGGGGTTGTTTCGTTCGTATTTTTTATCTGAAATGCTTACCACTCGGAGGTGAAAAGCTGTGTTTCATGGTAGCTGTGCTGCATAGTTTGAAACTAGCAAGGAGCCACAGTGTCTAAGTAGCAGTTTCACTGCCCTCAGTATTGTGGTTTTCAGTAGACAACTAATATGCCATTTATTCAGAGTTTTTTGACCTGTCATGTGTCACAGCAATAGCCATTCAACTGTAGGTAAGCCATGTACCCTGGATATCAGGCTGAACATAGAAACAGTCATGCTTGTACACACACACACACGCATACATGTGTATTCCTTACACCTTCAAAGCCTTGAAATTTTTCTGTTAAAAAAAAATAAAAAATAAACAAAAATTGCTTGTCTATGGCTTTGAAACTTCTGCATAAGCAGGTATACCAGCTCCAAGCTTGTTTCTTTCTTAAAGCAATGTCAGAGCACAAAATGAAAGATATTGTAAGAGTACTATTGTTCTGCACCAGAGTTTTAAAAAGGCATTGTACTAAGAAAAAAAACATTCTAGATGAGTTTCCAGATCCTTGTGCTCTCAAAAGGTGAATATCATTAATAGACAATTAAATCTTTTTGAATGTAAATCTAAACTTTACTTTACAAATGATTGCATCCAAACATTCCTTTTCAATGTCTTTTGATCGTGGTGTTTCAAAATCCTGCAACTGGACTGAAATCTTCCATCACATTCTCATTTGTAATTAAAATATTGCCCTACATATGGTGCTGTAGTTATAACTCTGGTCTGTCTCCAAATTTTAATTGCCTTTTAGATTACCAAATCTCAGTCTTTCTATGCAATTCAATGTATAACTTTTGGTAAATGATAAGATATGCTTACAACTAAGGAGAAACTTACCTTGAATTACAAGAAAGCCCTTTTTCTGTTCAAAAAGCATCCATGACCAGACAGTGATATGCTCAAATTTACTGATTATTTTAGGAAATCTAGCACTACATGTGCAGTTCTTTGAAGTTTGATGTCCATTATCATCTTTACCAGCAGCATTCACCCAGTTGTGCAGAAAGCTAAAAGGAAAGGACAACTAAAGGGACTGGAGCCAGATATCTTCAAAGACTAAGTCATGTTTTTGGGTTTTTTTCAATATTCAACTAGCTATATGTTTTAGCAATACATTCATCAATAATCTAGTGAGTGACAGAGATGATATAATTAATATGCAATTTCTAAAATTAAAAATATATTTGGCTTATCTATGTGACAGTGAATAACTCCTAATGTCATTTTCCAAGAAATATGTGAAGGGAGAATTTATAGTAGAAAGTCCACCCTGTTTTGTAAGGAAAACAGATGTTCATTAATAAACAGGCTGACCACAGAGCACTGGAACTACCATCTGGATGGGATGTTGTACAAGGTTTCCCCCCCCCCCCTTTTAACAATTCAGTCAGTGAAGTTCTGGTAGGGATCAGGTGATTTTATTTCTTTTTTTTAATAGCATGTTTGGAAATACGTTAATCTTCTTTTCTTCCCTTCACATAATTTCTTCCTTCATGGCTTTAAACAGCTTAATAAAAAGAGCAAGCCATAAAGCATTCCAGAAAGTTCTGGAAATGGAAAAAGCAAAAAGTGGTTAGCTGTAGTAGCATCTCTTCTTTCTCCTTGCAAAGCAGTTAGTGGTATATAACGTCTTCTCTGTTCTTGTACCTCAGCCATTTTATGTGGAGAATGGCGTGTGCAAGCTCGTGCTCTCTGTTGGCTGAATTGCAGCAGCACCTAGAAATACCAGGCAAAATCAACCCCCGCTCTGGACTCTGTTCTGCACTTTTGTGTAAGGAAAGGGTGTCCTCACCCCTGAAGAATTTGCCACCTGAGACTGCACTCTTGTAGGCAGGGATGTTCATGGCTTACTATTAAACGGTGATAGTAGTGACATGGAAGTGCCTTTTAGGTGGATGACGTGCTAATTGTCATGATGTGGGACCTATGTGCATATGATGAGATGTGGTATCTTCCTTATTTTACATACGGAAAAAAGAGGCTCCAGACAAAGCCAAGAATTGAAAACACAGACGTTCTTATTCCTGTATGAGAGCCTTGGTGCATTTCTTGGTGCTTTTCTTTTTCACCTCAATGTATAGTTTAAGACCTTCCAGGAGTCCCTGCTTCTCCTTGTCCACTTGTAAAATGGGCACCAAAAGGCTCATCTAACTGCTGGGATGCTGTGAGGCTTTGCCCTGCTGTGGGGATCTCTGAGATACTGGGGTAAGAGAGCAGGATATTTTACCACACAGCACCAATGTTTCCACAATGTTTCTTGTGGCTGGTGTAAGGGAGTAACACTGCATACGTCAGATCAAGCAATGTGCTCCAGTTGTCAGATAATTACAAGCACTTACTAAGTAATTAATGTGCTTGGACTTCATTTAATATTTGTATACCTTCTACAGTCTGTTTTACTACATGCTATCAAGACTCCTAAATACTTTCTTAGCAACCAAAACAAGAAATGACCTGGTATTAAGTGTGTTACCTATTCTGTAGTCACCACTGGCTGCCAACAATTCATCAGTACACTGCTTATTAATTTTCTGCAATGTACTGTTTATTGATATTGCTTTTATTGTGGTACCTCACCTCAGCCATGAAGGGAGGACATGCACCTTCATCTCGAGCTAATGGCATTGCTGCCAATGCTGCAGGGAGGCTGAAGAGCAATGTGACTAATAAAACACAACCAATAAAAATATGAAGGAAAAAATGTCCCTACTAGTAAGAAATGCATATTCCAAGTGCTTGCACAGCGCCTGGGGCTGTTAATCATCACTCCATGGGCACCCCTAAACAACTCTAAACAACAGTTAGAAAAGGATCAGATGGCTGTTTAGAGGACTCGGTAGAGTGGTATTTGTTTGACTGGCAGGTAGCCATACTTGTAAGGTGCACTGTGAATAACAACAGTGGCTGAAACATGAAGATGAAGGTTTTTACTCATATGCTGTCTTTAGCACTCTTTTCCACTTTGTGTGAGGAGATGAAGGAGGAGCTGTACTTAAAGGGCTGGCTCATCTCAGATAGCGGTGGGGTCTGCCGAGCAGCCCTCTGTAAAGGGCAAGCTGGAAACAGCCACTCCGAGCAGTTTACCTGGACTGGCTTCTCTTCTGAGGGGAAAAAAACTCTGTTTGTACCACTGATTAATAGTTCTTTCTTCCCTGTTTCTTGCCTGCATTTGTCATGGAGGAAGCTTGTGAACATCCTTTCCTCCTTTCCAAGTGCATATGTAAACTTTCCTCTCATCTCTGTTCCATTAATCATAAGCATTTTTGTTACGTGGGTTTCTCCTCCTACCCTTCCCCTTCTGAATTCATCCCCTTGCCATTCCTTTCCCTTGACCGCTCCTGCCGAGGGGCAGTGCCACCCGTGGCAGTGGCCCAGGAGCTGCTGCACGCAAGGCACCCTGTGTGTGCCCAGGGCAGCTCACCTCCTGAAGCTGGATGCTCCACCTGCCGAAGAAGCAGAGGTCTGTTGTCGAGCCAGCTTTCTAACCTCACTCTACAGTGCTCTGGCGCTGTGGGGCTGACTTCGCCAGTATCTATCATTTTGCAGGAAATAAAAAATTACATGTAATCATCATCAGTCATTCATTATCAGCCCCTCTCAGCCTGCTGCTGGGCAAAACCTTCTCCTCTGTTTTCTTCCCTCAGGCTGATTGCTGCAGCTATTTATTTATATATTTATTTTTGCCAGAACTTTGCCACACTTGGAAAGCAAAGCTGGCTGGTGATAGTAAAGCATGGTTTGCCAAGACCCAGTCGTCCTTGCCTTTCATAAAAAAAAATGGTTTACTGCTGGTGATCCACATTTATTGAGTTACTTGGACAGGAAACTGTGGAATTTACTGAGTTTTAGCAAGACGCATGAACGCACGCTGGTATGGGCTTCACTAGGGACCAGTGATCTGAACACGTATCTGAGATCCCTGGTGAGATCCCACAGCCTGTTCTGAAGTCCATGCCAAGAAATCTGCTATCACCCATGCCAGCTAGGAGCCTATCTGTGCTGTAGGCATGCCTTCAGTGGCAGTGGGGGCATAAAGCTTATTTGATTTTACCTGAGCTCAAATGAGCAGCAATAAGAGAGTGTTTCAAATGCTTCTGAGGAAGGACTGAATCTTTAAAAAGATCACTGATTCCAATTCATGGAAGCATCCATGGGCTTGAAGACTCAGCCAAACTTTTGTGAATTACAAATACTGAAGGATCAGGCTTTCCTGAGACTTTTTCCTAATGCTTCCTGGTTTGAGGAGGTTTTTTGGCAGATATTTCTCTCTGTTGTTTCACAGGTCCAAAAACACTGGGAATTCTCATATAGGAAGACAAAGTCACTTTTAAATACTGTGTTTGCTAGGTCTGTTCCAAGTGGGAATAAATAATGTAGTATTTAAAATGACAGCAGGAAAGATCATTGCATTAGGATTCTCAGTGTTGCTAGTGAAGCCAAGGCTCTAGACTTAGGTCCTTAAAAATCTCTCAGTGCCCATGTCTATCTGATGAAGTCTCGCCAACCTCCCCAGAATTGCAGCAGCTTTCTTGCCAAAATCTGGAAGCAGTAAAGTGTCCCAGTCACATGTGTTTCTGACACACACAGTCTCTGCCTTGAAGTACCTAAGTTTCTGCTGATGAGTGTTCATAAAGCTACATGGCTGCAGCAGGAGTCTCAAAGTAGGTTTTTTTTTACTAACTTGCCTTGAAAGTGACGGAGAAGACATACTCCAGACCTGCTTAGCGGAGACCTAATAGTCTGCTTGTGAGTTTGTGTGCATGTACCCTTGAGATTAAAGTGCTGAGAGCATACGTACGGCTGGGAGGTGGGAAATGGCTGTATTTGCAGGCAAGAGGTGTTTACTCTTCCTCTTCCCCTCTGCAGAGAGCTGGGTTGAGGAGATTTGCTGCTTTCTGGTCAGTCAGCCCCCTCTCTACCTAAAAAGTGCCTTTTTCCCCTACACCTAGCACCAGGTAGCATAATGGAGTCCTTGCACCCTCACATGACAGATGTAATGCGATCCTTGTGAAGTGTGTGGCACGGGGAGCCACAGGGGTAATGGATTCGGTAACAGGCTACACACCTCCAAGCTTCAATATCTAAAGGGAAGGATTAGCTGATTTGGCACTCCCGCCCAGGAGAGGAGGACCTACCTATCTGTATAGTCAGAAACAATGGATCTTCTTTATGGGATGTCTTTTAAAGATGTTAGGAGGTGCAGGAGCCCCTGCACATTTCAGCTGAACCTTTTGCATGGCTCAGGAACCTGAAAAATGCATAGCCGTATCATGGATCTTGCTGTATGTGCCTAACTGGCATGTACCTCATGGGGATAGAAGCCTTAAGAGTGGGATTTTAAAAAATGTCTGCATCCTTATGCTCCTAAGTCTCTTCGAAAATTGGTTTGTTTCTGGATGTGCAAGTTTGTATCTCTATTGCTGTTTTGTAGTTTCCTAGGGTTGCAGCTAACCTGAATGTTGCCCATTTGAGGCATATTAATAAGACTTGTGGGGGCCCAACATCAGGAGAAATCTTAACACTTAAGACAATGAAGCTTAAGCCTGACTTCCCTCTTTGTCACCCAGAAAAAACAGTAATGAGAATAACAGGAGAAGAGACACATACTCATCTCTGCAATGTGTGCCTGGCTAGGAATATCGATGAAAACTGGTACGGGTGACTTCTCACAAGCCAAACATTTGTCAAAAGTGAGATAAACCCCTCCCTTTTTGTTTAATGGGTGAAACTGGAATGGAAAATGTAAGTAAATACCTTATCCTCTCCATCCCCTGCCAAGTTGTTTTTATCAAAGCAAAATAGTCCTTTTGACCACCATAACTATCCTCACAAAAATATTCCCTTTCAGTTGAAGATAAATCTACCATTTTTGTATTACAGTTTGCTTAGTTTGCTTTTAGTGAAAATAAGTGAACATAATACTTTTATATTAGTACAACTACTCTTTCCTGACTTACTCTTGAAAGGAGCTTCCTGTGTTACGAAATTAGTGCAGATCAAAAAGAGGTTACTCAATTTTACCATACCTGCTGAATTACCTGAATGTGTTCATTCAGATCTGGGATTTGTATTTTCTGTTTAAGTATTCTAGTACAAACACAAGCCTTACAGTCTCAATAGTTAGACTGATTTCTTGTTTTACATGGTGTGGGTTTTATTTGATTTAGCATTCAGTACTACAAGAGAAAATACAAGTGAAATAATCCAGAAGCCCAAGATGAAGGATGCTTTGAGAAAGGATACTCTCCAAATTGTTTACTTTCTATGAGCTTTCACTCTTTGGATTCACTCACAAATTTCCAGCAAGTAAATAGGCTGCATGAGTATCTGTGTGCACATGTGCTGTGGATGTATGGCAAAATGTGCCTGGCTGTAGATTTTTCTTACAAACGGGAAAGTCAGCCCATTGTTCCTAAGTTGCAAATGTAAATCCAGTTATGGCTTTGTAATTTCGCAATTTTGCATGCTATTAATGTGAGATCAGTTTGCAGTTTTGCAGCTCACATGTCCTTAAACCTCAAAGCAAACCCCAGAGATTTATGAACCCAGGTGAATCAAAGCTTGAGGAAAAGCTCTCACAGAACAGAGATTTGCACAATTCTTATCTTCTGCCAAATTATTCAAGCAGAGAGCAGAGAAAATATTTTATATAATATTTGGGAAGTGAGGAAAAAGGGAATAGGAATATAAGCACAACACCTGGTAATGTGCCTCTTCAACTTTATGTAAGAAATTTGATTGATAGGTTCCTCTGCAGTCTCCTCCATTAGGCTAATTTAGAGAGTCACCTGCATGTTGCATGTATAACTTGCTAAGCTTTTCAAATTACTCCCTTAAGAAAGAGGTGCTCTATATTGCGGTTTATTAAGCCCACTTCTTCAATATGCCTCAGTGCCAGACACATACCTGAAAAAGAAATCTGAGCACATATTGGATAGTGGGGAATTTGGAGGTTTAAAAATAGTGGTATTGCTTTCTTTGTCTTTTTTTTTTTTTTCCCCCTTAAAGTAGTTAGTTTTTATAGATTATAAAGCCAGAAGGGACCGTTGTGATCATCAAATCTGACCTCCTCCTTAACAGAGGCCATAGGCTCCACTGAATTAATTCCTGCCTGAACTAGAGCATATCTTTTTGAAAGTCAACTTCTCACTTCCCAGCATATGAAAAGGTCTCCCATGACACCTATAGACCTTTCATAATGGACAGATTCTTCCCATGATACAGACAAATTGAGTTTTCCTGGGAGGTACTGCCCCACTCTGAGCTGATAAAGGAAGACCCGGGAACTATAGGTATGCTGTGATTACTTCTTTTGCACTCTGTGATGTTCCAGGAGCTTGTGCATCTTCTGCTTTATGAGATATACTTGGCCTAGGGGAGCTAAGTGGAAGGATGAGGGAGAAGAGGAGGTGCATAATGGTATGGCCTCCAGCACTATTATTTATGACAGTATCCTTCCAGCAATCTGTGCCTGCATAGGGTGAAGGCATGGTTTCAATTCTGCCCTTGAAACATGGATTAAGCAATGTTGCTAATACATATTTGTCCCTGCGGCTGTCAAACATTTCACTGATACTAGACTCTGTAGACAGCTTAATAGCTAGGTCTTCTGTCAATGTTACTGCAGCAGTGTCTCCTTTGCTTTAAGATGCTGTTCAGATTTATTCAAGCAATAGGTGTAGCATGGTGCTTGGTAAATAGCAGCACCTGACTGTATACTTGTATCATCACTGCTTACTGACATCCCAAGTGACCAGATGAAATGGATAGACTATGGAAACCAAGTACTGAGAAGAATCCAGTGAGTGAAAGTTGGAAAGATCATCTGTCTCGTCCCTATTTTATGTCTCCGAACAGTTACATGTGCAATGCGTTATTATTCTAGAATTCTCTAACAATAGTTACCATCTGCAGGAGTTGAAAATGTGTGTATCCAACAATATTGGACAAATGGTTTTATTACTGCTGTTAGCATGAATCTTTACTGGTGTTGATGTAATCTAAGTGTTGCTGGTTTTCATGTAACACTTAATATTTTACATATGACCTCATTTAATTTCTCTGGATGCTAGAGATTGAAATTATCTGTGCAAAGTTAAGCACCAAAACCATTACGGTATGTGACTGCATATGATAGCAATATTTTGCTACCTATTGAAAAGCAAAATACAATTGAAAGATGACATTTTTCAAGCTGCAAAATTACAGTTCACCTGTATGGTGGGAGTTGATGAATATTTGGCTTCTCAATGCTATTGCCACTAATTGATGGAGGAGCAATGATTGGTATTACCTCTACTTCACACTTGCTTCAATTCTCAACTTTGGCTTTTCAGACTATCAAGCTTTTTCATGATAATTTTCTGCTGGAGCTGATTTTTTCTCTTCATCACTGATGATTGGAAAACTGTCATAAATACCTCCAAATATCACCCCACCAGATAAAAATATTTCCATGGGTTATTTTTACTCTTCAACATGTCTCTCCTCTCCCTAACTTTTGCAGATAACTGTCCATGATTGGCAGGATACCACATGTTTAAAAGATCTGAGCCTGGGGCAGATTCTGGGTTAGAGCTCTGCATTGCAGATGGTGGCACTTCCTATCCTGGGAAGCTCTGGACCACTGCTGTGGATGAAACAGCAAACAACGTGGCCAGCTGTTGAAGCCTTGGCAAAATGTAAGAACACCCAATCTCAAAAAACCCCGCCCATCTGAAATGAAGCAAATGCCTAGAGCTTTTGGAGTTCCTTTCACTTGCTTTGAGTTCCTCTTTTCTTCTAATAGTGATTTCAGGACTGGAATCAAAAAACCTCTGGACCTTGTTTAATACCGTTTTATGTGTGGAATTGAACGTGCCGGAGTGTTTTAACTCCTGTGATATCTGCTACAGAAATTACAGTTATTATTGTACAGTAATTTCTTTGAAGTTTCTTCAGCACCAATGGTCACATGCACAATCACACCTTGAAAAACACTTCCTCTGTGTGACTTTGCTGTAGTTTCAGACTTTCTTTGCTAGCCTCCAGGGACACGAAGACCTTAGCTCTGGCCTACATTTCTGCTTATTCTCCTACTGAGTCCCCCCTTTGCTTATTCTGCTTTGCCAATAATACCTTTATGTCGTTTTCTTGCCTTTCTACCTACTTCTATGATCTATCGGTAACTGTTGAGTCCTCTCTAAAATTTCTGTTTTGCCTTGAGGCAAATGGAAGAAAAATGCACTGTGATTAAACTTACGTGTAGTATGGAGAAATAACATTTTTATTTTCTCTCTCAATTCTAAGGCAACTATTTGCGGAGTGGGAGGGGATATTGCATGCTTGGCATTTCTATATTTTCTAGAACATGGAGTGTGAAGTATTGGACAGTATCAACACATCTTATAGGTCAAAGAATATTTTTAGATTTTTTTTTTTGTGAAGAAGCATTGAAAAATCAGTGTTCATATTCTTCCACAAACTTTTCTACTTTCCTACCTGGTTGTTGTGAACTGATGATTGAAATAAATAATCTGGGAAGGGCATAGTCTTGTTATATGTCAAGTAGTGAAAAATGCAACTTTTAAAATGTTGATGAAATGAAATAGGTTTATTTATCATGGGAAACCTGGTAATTTTGGCCAGATCAAACCTTAATTTCCTCTTGGTCTGGGCCATCCTCCTAAATAAAGAATAGGGAGAATAAACTTACTTGCAGCTCCTCACTGGGAACTGCTGTTCATTTTCTTGTACTGCTAACATCCAAGCTGACACTTTTTTAACATTTAGTAGTCTATCCTTACTGACCTTCATATCTTCGTCAGTCCCTTGGGCATTACACCTACTGTGTCCTGGTTTATTACCTAGTCAACCTCCCATTTTCTCCTCTGCTTGGGGTTTGGTAGGATTAGTTCAATGTTCAGGGAAGAAAACCAAGCCATATGATTGGCCTGGCCAATCCCAAAGGCTGGCTGCTGAATTACAAGTAGCAAATACTGGGAGTACTACTCACAGTGAGGTTTACGAGCAATTTGTAGGCTGAAATTGGTTTGCACAAAACATTTATTGGACAGCTTCAAATAGAAAACGAACTTGTAAAAGCTGCAGTTTGTTCATGAACTGCATTCATGAGTATGATAAATTATGCGGTACAAACTCTTTGCCCACTGTTAACTTCTCCAAGGGAGACATAAGATGCTGCTGATGCCACTGGAGAGAGCTCAGGACCCGTCACCCCTACTGTACAAGAATATTGTTTAAATGAAAGAACTCATGTGAAATGAAGCAAATGATGGAATAAACATTGCAGATGCAATTGAAGATGCATGCCAACTAATATGAATTAGAAATGAATGTTAATGTTCCTTAGATCAAGAAATTACCGGCTTGTACCCAATCCCCTTTAAGTTCTTAATTCTAAAAATACAATCTTTAACTTGTTGAGAATGGAAACTGCAGCTGTACTATATCATCCAAAATATCTAACCCTTCTTTCTTCCTCTCATTCTTCCTCCTTCCCTGGACTGCCCCCCATACAAACCTAACGAAGAAGGAAGCGTGGTCCAATTGATGTGACATCTTTGTGACAGTCATGGTCTGTAGCTCTTTCATTTATGCAAATGCGGTTGCTCGAGACAGGTATTCTGATGTGTCAGCTGTATGTAACATGAGCACTTTGTAGCTCAAATGACATTCTTACTTTGCTCTGATAATTGCCCTGCACTCTCTAATGTCTGTAAAGCAGGTGGATCATGAGCTGCTGTTCCAGGTGTCCTGGGTGAGGAGGATAAATGCTGAAACGCATTTTTTTAGCTGAGAAGGTTGTTAGTGTTGAGTCATTATGCAGTCTTATGGATTGAGTTTCATAATTATGAAATAAAGTGAGAAGGAACTTTTGATCAGCTCCTTTAAAAACATAAATTAATTAAATGTTTTCTAAAATGGAGCTGCAACTCTCAGTAAAGTCAAAAGCAGTTCCTCTCTGCCTCTGAGGACAACATTTTGTTCACAGATTGTAACTTAAACTTATTTTTATCTGAAGTACTATGTTGCAAAGGCTGGTAAGAAATTTATTGTGATGTATTAAACCATCTGTTCCCAAGGACTGTGCTTCACATTCTAGCACTAGCCAATGCTTGTGGAGCTGTGTTTTTGATTCTCAAAGCTCCTTTGCCATTTTAACTTGCTTGTAGGTAACAGAGTTTTCACTGACTTGAAAAGCAGATGTCCTGGTCAAGTCTTGAGTAGACTACAGGGGAGCTCAGCTGCAGGGATTCTTGCAATTTTTTTCCACTGATTTTTTCCTTTCCTGTCCAGACTCCTCATAACCAGTGGAATCAATAAAAAATAAAATGCAAAGCAGCAGCTTTTCCAAAATGCAGCAATGAATGAAGAAAAGACTTTGAGGGGGGATGTACAAGATATTTACTTCTTTTGAGATAGCTAGCTATAAGGTAGAACATATTTTAGTTTATTTCCATAAAATGTATGGGCAAAATGGTTCAGGTCTGCTGGTGATCAAAGTTCAAATGTTGTGAACTTTTTTTCCATCCACCGAAAAAATAGGAGGTGTCAGGAGGCTTTTCTTTCTCTGTAAGCATTGCACTCAAACTCAGAGAGCTTTCAGAGGTTGTTCAGTACTGGCACTGTTTTGTTATGATTGGAAGGAAATAAAATTCGAAGAGATAATAGTTTATTTGCCAAAAAAGGCAGGCTTGGCTCTACCTAACCTATTCACAAAATTCACCTATTACATTTTTTAGTGTGAACTGTTGACTTCTCTGAGATGACTACAAAAATGTGGACATCAGTTGTTTTGCTTTGTTTTTTTTTTTCTCTTCCAGAAGTCAGTATTTCTATTTTTCTATTTTTTCTATTGATTTCCTTCAGAACTAGGGTGAGGGCTAGTCATTTGTTTAATACACTTGAACTATACAGTTTCTAAAGGGACTTCGTTTGTTCCATGCTCTTAATGTGCCTAGTTGAAGAGTTCATGATAAAAGAAGCATGTGCTATCCTTACAACAGTGGGCTGTGTGCGTGTTTATTTCTCCTACTGCTCTAGTCTATCCTGTATACCCAGCACAAAAAAAAATAACCTAAACTCTGACTCACCACAGTCTCCTCCATCCTCATGACTCTTGGATCTTGTATTATACATCGTCTTCAACACCCCATGGATGCTTGAGGAAACAAAGAAGGTCCTTCTGTCTCATCATGCCTCGTCCTTACCTGTTGCAGGCCATCATGTGATATAGGATTGCTTTTGTATTCTGAGGCATTCCTTTATAAAAGAATGCCTTCTGCCCACAAAGTATAGTATTTTGGTAATGCAGAACATCCTATCCACATCTGTCCAAGGAGCTGGAGAAGGCAGGCTCCTTTTTCCAGTTGGTCACCAGCAGTACTTGTGGAAATCCTCTTGTTGAGGAGCCTTGTGGAGGCAGGGACCTACATTTTTTGGGGCTCAGTTTCTTATTTGCGTGGGTGCCATGCATGACTCAGGTGGCATCCGTCAGAGACAACAGAACTGGCCTGTAGCTGGGAGAATGTGTCATGTGGTAGGACATCTTTGAACATTTTTAACAGCATCTCCTCAACCATGTGACTGGAAGAAGCAGCAGGCTGGCCCTACAGAGCTCAACATCCGTGGGGTCTACCTAGACAGACATGGCCTCTGCCCTGCACCTGTATCCTCTGGCACAAAACAACTGGTGTATGGTGGTCTGAAAGTGATTGCATGAATGCATTACATTTGGGGAATTAACCTGTTGGATGCCCCGTACTCAAAATGTGTCTTCATAGGAACACATTGGCTTGCATGGAAGGAGGAAGAGAGAGGAAGGAGAGGGGTAAGACAAAGGTGTGAATTTTCTATATGGGTGTGTTTTCTGGTTAGTGGGAGATTTGAGGACCACAGCGGTTTCTAGCAGAAACCCTGCCACCAGGGACTGAAAAGACAATGTACTTGATCAGCTGGGAGAGGACAAACTGACCAGAAGTGCTCTCCAGAGCACTCTCCTGACTCTGGCAAATATTTCTTGTTACACCAAATTGGCTGGGGGCATACAAGGATAACTATGTAGTAACCCTGCACTGTGACAAGACACCAGGGACATTCTTCACACAAGGTGACACAGTCTAGATACAAGGAGATGGGGCATGTAGATCTTATGATCCCATGATCTTCCAGTAACATTTTGGGCTTACCTAATGGTATGTAATAAAGACAGCTTAGAAATGAGAAAAGAAGTGGAGACCTCAGTAAATTAGAGAGACAGGAAGGACATGGCCAGGGTTAGGCTGCAGCGTGTTGTAAAAGCAACAAGGGGGATGTCTACTCGAGAGGAACGAAGGAGGCACATGAATTTGACAGGCCTAATTGTGCCTTTATTGAGGCCAAGAGCTGCAGGATCAGAGGGCTTTCACATGCATTGTCCCCTTGCTGTGATCTGCTCAGGCTATGCGGGAACCCAACTACTCTGACGGGCTGCAGACATAAAACATGTTTGTACTTGCCACTGCTCCAAATGCAAAACAGCAGAATAACAAGTTTACGTAAAGATATGTTGGCATGCACCTACTACGTGTTAGTTGTAGTATAATCATGTTTATAGCTGAAACACTGAAATTTTCTTGATAAGACTTGCAACAAGGTTGAAAAATATGAGTGACCCTGTTGCTCACAAATATCTCGAGATATACATTGAGGATGCAAGTGGTGTATAGTGCTGATTACACTGGGATGAACCTCAACGAGATTTTGGGCTCTGTTTCTCTAGCACCACATAGCTTTTTGAAACCGATTTCACATTGTCTACATTTTGGGTTTTTTTAAGTTTATGTATCTTGGATACAGGGTTAGAAACACTGTAGAGGTATAGAAGTAGACTGCTGGGCACAGATAGCCAAACTGGTACACTAAAAAAGTAGGAAATGTTCCTAGACTCTACCTGTTGTAAATCAATGAAAGATGAGAAAAAGAAGGAACAGTCTTTCACAAGTGTCTTGTGGGAAAAAATGGTAAAATAATAGACACAGTTTTGCCTGGAAAAGGTTTTCTTTTTGTTCTGTTTGTATATTGCCTAGTCCAACATGGATTTTCATGCACAATCATGGCCTGGGGGGCAGATAACTATATATCGACTTGCACATTTTGTAGGTTATGTGCAGTAAAAGAAAAAGAAAAAGCCAGGAACCACCTCTAAACATCCTCCCAAAAACCTGCTACCTAGAAGTAGCATGAACTGCATGCATACACAGGTCATACAAGTCCTTTTCCCCATCAGACGTTTTGTCTTCAGTGCCCAGCCAATCCCAGATTTCAGGTACATACTTGTTGCCTTGATGTAAATAAAGCAATCATTCTTCAAGGCTAATTTCTTGTTTTGTGAGAGGATAGAATGTAACACATTAAAAGGAGAACTCCAAGAGGTTTCCTTTTCCCTTTGATCTCTGTCTCTGATTTCACAGGAAGGAAACATAAACCAGGGCTGTCCTAGGAATGAGCAAGAGATCTTAGGAGCATCTCCAAGGATTCCCATGGTACTTCCTGGCAAATATATTGCCTGTATAGCCGAATTAGCTCTGCTTGTGCTGCTTAGGAATTAATGTCCTCTCATACAGTTTTTGTTATTTTGCTATTGCCAAAATCAAAAAGTCAGGAAGCCTACAAAAATAATATATGTTTTGGGTACTACCATGACTACCAACTAAAAGATACTAGAGAAAATAGATTGTTTACCTTATTCCCTAGTTGCATGCAAACTAAGTATTATACAGGCAATTATTATAGAATCCTTGGAAAGTGATCTTGAAGCATACAATTAAAGCAAAATTGGAGCTATTCATAAGCAAATATTTAATGCAACTTGAGCTTTCTCATTTTTTTCATTTTGACTTGGATGTTGCTTTGCTAATCTTGCTAGAAGCATGGAATTATTATTTAAGTGCCTGTCTAGGTGCTTAGTAAAACCAGGCATGATATTTTTCATTAGTGCAAGATTTCTACCTTCAGTGGTACTGCAGACAGCAGTGAATCAGGGTTATGTTACACTAGTCCTAAGGTTAGTTTTGCAGTGTAAAATATTTCATTTACATGCTCTGGTTTAAAAGGTAGCATTTCTGAGTGATGGAAATCTGTACTGTACAGCCTTGGTATAACATCTGGGATATTGCACGTTGGGGAATGAACCAGAAGCCCTGAGTGCTGACACAACAATTGAACACATGATCTTATATTTACAGTAGAGTATCTCATTTTTAATAGAATTTATACAGCAAAATATTCCCAACAAGGTGCTGATATCTTGCCTTTTCAAAGGCTAGTGTTTGGAGCAGGCCTGTCAATTTAGCTTTCTGCTTCAACTGGATTCTCACTATGTGATTTTTGTTAGGTTACCTACTTAAATTCCTTCTTCTGCTATCCTTCTCCCTGTTTTTAAAATGCATGTTATTTCTGGTCTCTTGAATGTTTATTATTCAAAACATATGATATTGTAGTTGTGGAGAGAGGTTATATTATAGCTACTTTGGTAATCCCTCTTTACTACTTTGATAGGAATTCACAACAGTTGTGCACTTGCACAAAATCCCTAGTTGCTCTACTGTCTTCTTTTTTTTCTAAACACTGGATTTATAAGTGATGCTCCTGTATGCCCTACTCCTCCCAAAATAGAGCCCCCTCCAGGAGAAATTCTCATGCCTGAGGAAATTCCAGTTTACAGATGGTAAATCTCTCCTGTGGTCCAGGGGAGGGGGGAGATAAAAAAAATTATCAGAGTTGGAAATGTATAAAAATAAAGATAAGCCAAAGAGGGAAGACAGAACAACACTGAATACCAGGGTGAAGTCCTGAGAACTCCCTGCTAAATGAAGCAATTCAGAAAACATCTACAGTTGCTTTTAGGAACCAAGAATTTGTCAAGTGTTATGAAGCAGCAAGCAGCCAGCATTAGACAGAAAATGTCCTTAGACAAAAGTAGAGATGCTAGCCAAAAATCTGTGCAGGAGTTATTCCTAATGTTATTTTGGTTTTTTCCTAGTGATTTGGATGTAGACTTGCAAGTTTCTTTTTATGCACTGGAGGAAATGAAGCTTTTGAATTTGTACCCAGAATGCTTCTTCACTGAGGTATGTAAACGTTTTTCCATTTTGCAACTATACCAAAATCATTTGAGAAACTCTGTGCCATTGGCAATGCTGCTGGATGAAAGACTTTATGTACCTTGTGGAGGCGTTTTATCTGTGCAGGACCTTTCCCAGAATGTATCATGGTCCGCAATGGGATCCCTGGGAAATAACATCTACTGACTTTTTGTAGACTAAACTACACATGCACCTGTTCGGCCATTTATTGAACATCCTTCTGTTTTACAGAAGATTCTGGTGGTGAACCTTGCGGACAAAGGAAGATCACCTTGTGCAAGAAGACTTTCGGTGGCACTTATTTAACCTGAATTTTGCTGTTCTGCTGCCTGCCTGAAGCGATGCAGGTGAAGGAAAGAAAATGTAACAGATGCAAGCTTTAAATTTCTCTGCAGTGAAAAATTTCAGATCCCATCTTCCACTCACATCAAAATATTGCTGATCAATCAAGGTATGTCACTTTGGAAAAATTATATCCTTTTATTACAGTTTTTCTTTTTTCTACTTTAGTATTAAAAAACACAAGCTTGCAACACACACAAAAAATAAATCTGAAATGATTCATTTGGAAGATATCCAAGCAGTACATTTTTCTTCATTGCTGGAACTTTTGTCTTCGTTTTCTCTGAAACAAAGTTTTGGCAAAACCCCACGTAAGTTTCCAAAGCATCTTACTTTGGACACTTTTGAATTTTCCTTTGAAAAATTATTCCATCAGAAGTATTTCCAGCCAGTTGTAATGGTAATACTCTCCATGTTTTTGCCTGCTTCGTCTCCACACTCATTTCCAGGAAAATAGGTACACTTTAAAAAAAAAAAAAATTAGTGTTAGTAATAATAATTTTTACTATAATAGTAACATAGAGTAACATTATATTAAGGGGGATGTACAGAATTTGCTGTTGTAATGGCATAGCAATATCTGTGTATTCTTTCCATTGTTCATCTGGAAAAAAGAGAATACAAGTTTCAAGTGATTCTCCCAAGAGCAATACAACTCATGCCTGAGCATCACAGCCTTATTCCAAGTTCATACAGACTTGTGTTGTGTTCTCTACTGTGTCTATATTTCCATGATGGAAAACCATCCTGGTCTTCTTTGACAACAGCAGTATGAAGTGATGGAGAAAATGGAGACAAATAGTCTTGAATCTGGTGACATTGGGTAGATGCAGCATATCTCATTAAGGCAATTTAATGTACTAGTTAAAAAAAACCAAACTTAATTTGTGGACTGTATGTTAGCTTTACCCGAATTGGAGAAATACGAGGTTATTTTTTTAAACAACCTAAGTAGAATTGTGAAATTGAAATAGATTGAGAAATACTTGTAATTAGAACTAAAAAACTTCAGATTTTACAGCTATTTAGAAAATACTTAAAAGATTGTATTAGCATTTTGAAATAAGCAGGACTTGGAAGACTTACAAGCTGTAACGTGAAAAACAAAATTAAAAATATGCTTTAGAGTTATATGATAAAACTTCAGGGTATGTTAACCTATAATATCCCCAAATGTGCCTTTTAGATTTTCAGTATATTTTTGGTATATTTTTTCTTTTTTTTTTCTTCCTTCTTGACTATTCTTAAAATGGAGCGAGAAAGGCATGAGCTGCATATTCAAGTTGACAGTGATAAAACATTTATTTCTTACCTTTCATGACACTGTATAATAGACAGGTAAAAGATGGATTTTATGTTTTATGAAGTTTAATTTGTTCTGAAAAATGGAACAATATAAAATCATGTCTGTGAGTTTCTCATG
>VYZV01000040.1:239162-251945 GCA_013401275.1 Pandion haliaetus
AAATTTTTTAATATTTGAATAATTTTGTTAGAAAATTTTTAGTATTTTAATTGCCACTGAAGGGCAACTAATTTTCCTGGAAAATGCTGATTGGAGAAGCACTTTTTAATGAGCTGTATTCAGGACTTAAGCCAGTGTTGTTTGTTACCTTCAGAAAAGGTCTTTAAATTATGTTTTACTTTGTAGAATATTTCAGCTGTCCAGGACAGGCTCTACAGTTTACAGCTCAGTTTCTTAATGTCCTGAGGTTCCAACTGAACTGACTCAACATAACATGCTGTTATGCTTCGCTGTTTAGTCTGACAACTGGGTTTAATGTATGTAACCAAAGCCACAGGATTCTGGGAAAGCCTTCAGTATGGATGGCATCTCCACGATGACTTTTTTCCCCTTCAGAGAGTATCTTATCCAGAAGCTGAAATATCATGAGAAAAGATCCCTTTGTCCAGAAATACATGGCAGTCATTTGGTGACTGATTCATTCTTGAGGAAAACAAAAATGATCTGTCCCAGATTCCTGATTCTTTTTTGTTGTTGTTGGTTTTGCTTGTAACAAGTGTCTAATTTTAAAACAACCGTATCCAGATTTAATTACTGCTTTCCATTACTGTGGTGCATTGAAGGTATGGTTAGGGTCACAGTAATTTATGGGACATCTGTTCATTTGTGTCTTCTTGGTCTTCTGAGGAGGGGAAGAAAGGAAAAGAAATCTGTAGCATTTCCAGGGAAAATCAGGTTCAGAGAAGTCTGGTTAGAATCAGCGACTCAAACAGCGGTACCCTCTGCAACAGAGCTGTGGCACAACCTACAGCTGACTGAGTCATCCTCAGAAAGATGTTTGCCTGATATACATGTTTTGGTTTTTTTTTTAATGTGAACACTCTTTACGACATTTTGAGAATTATGAATCAGAACTGATTAATAACCTTGGATAAGCTGCCAGTTGAGACAAATCCAAAAAACAGAGCCTCAAGATTTTAATCTCAACCAGTTCGTATAACAGTATGCAATGCAGATGAAGGAATTGATCATAAAGAAACGACTGTGTAGTCAGGAAAGTTTTTTACCCCTATTTGTCCTGCAGCTTATTTTAGAACTGAGTTTTAGTCAGTCATTAAATTGATCAATCTATTATCCTACTTTCTGTCCCAGTTGCCTGATATTAGCAGTTCTGTCTACTTCACTTGCAGCTTGTTTTTCTTTAATCACAATTTTGACTGATTTAGCTGTATGTTTGTTCAAGGTTTGTAATAGTCACATACCCCAATATCCCAAAGAGAAAAGTTTACAAAATCTTTTTAAAATTCCATTTTGGTATGTGTATGTAGGGATCATGGAGATGTTTCTTACTTTCTTAATAAACAGATTTTTAAAAAAATTTAAAAAATTCTGAAACTTCTGCATACCCATCTGGAGAGTTTTTTTTCTATGCAGAGAGAAGTCGTGCTGTGCTTCATTCTCTCATTTCTTTTTTGGCCTAAGATTGCCTTCAAATACAAGTGTCATTGTTGGAATTTTTTTTCTGTCTAAGCAGCTGAATTTACAAAAATCATCCTCTTCTTGGGTGCATCCGTTTTAAATGCTCAAATGCAGGCAGCTTGTGCCTGATTTTTAAGCACAGCTAAGCTCTGGAAACTTTCAGTTCAAATTATGGGTCCTTGAGACAAAAATCAGATGGCAGATCTCAACCTACTCATGATTGTCTCTGTAATTTTGGCTTAGTTTACATAGCACCATTTGATGCTTCCCAGATTTCAGATGGAAATATTACAAACAACCTTTTCTTAGTATCCTTAATCTATTCCCCATGAAGCTTGTCCACGAAGGATCCTGGATGCCTTATTTTCCAAATTTTCAAGAATCCTAGGCAAAGTTGTGCTTGATGCTTTACCATGGCACTGGTGCCTGCATAGCTTAAGAATAGGATGGATGCTTTTAGTAGCAAATATGCAGATCATGCCACTTTACATCTCCTCTTTTATCAACAGGATGTGAAAGGATCAATGTAAAGGATCAGATTCTTAAATATTTCACTGGAGAGACTGATCCCAAGAAACTAGAACTGGAAGACAAGTTCATTCCATCTTTGTTTATAAACATCTCCAAAACCTAAGTCCTTTTGATCCTTCAGAATTGTGCTCTAATATAAGATGAATGCAAATCCATGCATTTTGAATTCTGAATACAAATTCAGAATTAGATTTTGCATGGATTCTGTGTTCTTTTAAAGTGACATTCAAAGGAAAAAATAAGTATCAAATCACGTGAACCCTGGAGAAATATGGTGACTTGGGAAAGCATTGATATCCCTCAGTTGAAGAGAGCATCTCCCATTCTGTAGATTGTGCCATCATGCACACAGTCTGGAGATGTAAAGCTGGGATGTCTTTTGCTTTTGTGACATTTTTAGATGCAGTTTGTGGTATTGCTTCCTGCCATTCTTTTGTTTGTCGCGTTGCAATAGTCGACATAGTAATACTGACTGAACAAGCCATTGCAAAGTTTCCATGTGTAAATGTTTGTAAGTATATATTTGTAAATGATCGAGCAGAATTACACCTTGACTTAAGAATTCCTCTCTTTACATAGCAAATTCTAAAAATCTTTCTATGGATATCTACTCTGAGAGAAAAATTAATGTGAAGAAAAACTCAGCCTATGCAAACTTGGCCCCTCCTGGTGGTTCTTTTCACCCTTCTTATGTGAAATTGCCCTTGGAATGAAAACAGAAAAATACAGTAGAGAAAATGATGTAGCTCTGAACCCTGGTGTAATTTACATCAGCACTTACAATAGAAAGAGTGAGACCGTTAAGAATAGAGCTATTTGCTATATTTTGTTCAGACATCCCTGCTGCAGAAACATTTTTTAAATGACAATTTTATTCCCACTGATGCTTATTTTCAATTATTTTAAAACAACACATTAAAAAGCTTTGTAATTGAGAAAATACTAACTTGAGTGAATTTTCACATTTGATTACTGACCACTGCTGAGAAGCCAAGTTTCCTCCAATTGCTGTAAGTAGATGAAAGCATGACACACGGGACTTTGGCTCTTCGTCCCAACAAATAAGTCATATTCATTCTGAGATAAAATGTTCCCTTTAGTCCTCATCTAATTACTAAATAGATTCAGTAGCCTAAAATCTTCAATCAAATCCTAACCTTAAGCCTTCATATAATTTTTCCTTCAGTTAATATCCTGCCCAAAACAAGAGCTATTTATTAGAAATATCTCTCTGGTTTAATCGGTTATCTTAACGTTAATAAAAGTAGGGTGTAGATCCTGTCCTATGCTAATTGAACATCTAGCATTCTCCTAGCACTCTCATGGTTGCCTGTTAGTATTTGTAAACAGCGTATCAGTAGCTTGGTTATCACTGCCTCTGCAGCTATATCAGCTATATCTAGTGTCTTGGCATGGCAGAAATAAATTACAGTCCTTCACCATTTCTTCGCATTTAATTAGAGATTCTGTGGGAACTTCTGTTGATATAAAATTTGAATTTAGGACATCAATATATAACAACCAACTTAAGGGTGTTTATGATCTTACCAATTTCATATTCTGTGGGCAGGATGGCTTATCTCAAGTTTGTAAATTTACTTGCCCATTCTCAGTGTGTAGTTGCAATATAAGTTGCGCGGACAGTTAATACATGAGATATGTTGAAATTTAGTACAAGAGTTTTGGATAATTCCCATGATACTGTGCAACTACTACTGTACATGTCACCACTGTAGCAAACAAAGCATCACCATTTCTCTCTATTCACAATAGCTATTATGGATAATAAAACTGCTGTCCTACTTTCTTTTCTGTATTGCTGGAAAATATTCTCTATGTGAGACCACCAGACAAGTGCAGTTTTGCTTTTTTCTCTCTGTTTCTTGTACAGGACCAAGAACCTTGTGCTCAAGGAAGGATCATAAAAATAGGGAGAAGTCCAACAGTAAAATTGTATTTTAATCCAACAATCCATAAAGAAATTCAATCTCTTGGGAGAAAGAAGCCTTCGATTTTAAAGTTAGAATTCTAACAGAAGGTTTAAGGTTTGAAATAATAGATTTTTGTGTTAAAGCTAAGCTGAGAAATTATTGAAAGCTAGGGTGCTTAAAGCTTTGTAGACCTCTCTCTGCCATCTAACTTCACCTCAACAAGTGTGTGAAGCATGAATACTTAAGTTATCTAAACTCTTATCTCTAAGCAAAAATACTGGAAAATGAGTGTCTTGAACTCCAGCTGCCAAAATTCACTGCTCTTCATAATCAGGTGTCAGTCTGGAGTACAGCGTGGAGACAGCTCTAGTGATCTTGGTGGGTGAACATCTTACAGCCACGGAGCAGGGGAAGACAGGTACCTTACTGTTGCTTGATCCATCAACAGCCTTCGACATCACCAGTCTCTCGGGTGCAGCTGATTCACTTACAGGACCCAGCTGGATGTGCAGCCCTGAGCTGGTTCTGCATGTTACTCTTGGACAGAAAATAGAAGACCCTCACTTGTGGGATATGTAGTTTTTATTCCTCTATCTTTTTCAACATCTTTTTGGGATCTATCATTGAGAACATGCATACACAGCTGCCTGTCTGCTTTTGCAGAGGCAGTCAGTATTGCTCAGATGTCCCAGTGCCTGTGAGAAATAAATACATGTTTGAAAAGAACTGGGATCCAGCTTTTTGTGGATAAGACAAGGTGAGGTTGGCAGGGAAAGGCAATACTTCAAAGAACTCACCTCTTGTTGAGGGCTTTTCCCCACGGATCATCAGCATGATGCACAGACACAAGCTTCATCTGGGAGTGCCATCACTCATAGGTGCACAGGTGGCAATGTCGAGGAAGGTCTTCTTTTGGGGCTAGCAAGAAGCGTATGCTCATTTGCCTTGAGTGATGGACTGATTTCAGTGATCTGCATGTTAGCTGTCCCCAGCTTACAGCACTTCCATTCACTTTGTCTTGGGCCAACTATGAGCAGCACATGGAAAGTGGATCAATATGCTGTGATGTATCATGTAGAAAAAGGAGGCCAAAGTGAAAATGTCAGACAAGTGTTACACACACGTTTTTGACTTCCCTTTTGATACTTCATTCTTCCAAACCAGCCTGACATTTGCAGCATTTGAAAGACAGTCCTGTGCCCACTGTGGTGAGGATGCTGCAGATGATAGACCTTAAGAGTATGTATCTTGGAGATGGACGTAGGTTCTTCTCTATAGAAAATCTTCACGACCGAGGGCCAAACAAATATTTTGTCTTGTCCCTGTCTCACAGACTTTTAAGACTGAAGTAAGATATTTGGGGTAGCTTTCCCAGTGTAGAAGTAGCAGAAAAATTTCATTTTACAATTGTCACAAGCAAGAAACTACATGAACAAATCAAACACTTCTTGAAAAAAGAAAAGGAGTGCTTTTCTTCAGATCAAAATATTAATTTGAAACTTGATTCTGTGATGGTAATAATATGCTATAAAATCCAAGACAGGAATCATTAAAAAACACAATTAACAATGGTGCACACCTCAAAAAAGAAGAGATACAACAATAGTAATTTTGAATAATAGTTTTAAAATGACAAAAATCAATGAATACTAATATGTGTAGTAAAAAAACCTCAACTGAATTAGCTGACAAAAAGTGAACAAACGGCAACACGCCATGGCTGCAGAAAAGCTTTCATATAAAGTAAACCAGTGAGAATACAAATGAGAAACTGCTGGCACATGTTCTGTGTAAAGAATAAGATGAAGTATCCCAAACTGCGTCAATTATTAAAACTAAAGGCTCAAACTTTGACATATGATCTAGAAATCATAAATAACACTTTCAAAGAGCAGTGTCAGACACTCTAATCTTCCAAGTTGCTTTAAACAGAAGATAAAGTTTGTAAACAAAAGCACTTTACTGAAACTTTCACGAGATCAAAGTGTAACCTTAGACTTAATAAGAAATAATAAATGCTGTTAAAGTCTAACAGTGGGGAAAGTAACGTGCTTAGATGAGCTGCCAGTAAACATTCAGTGAGAAATCATACATCCACAACCAAACTGTTATTGGAAGTGTTGAACCGAACATTTGAATCAAAAAGTCTGTTATTACACAACTCGACAATCCCAATGAACTGGTTTTCCTATCTATCTGCAGCATTGGATACTGGTCTTAAACATCAGACTACATTTATACCAGTGCTGGAATACATTCCTGCATGCAAAGCGCACTTACAGGCACTCAAATCTCTAGTAAGCCTTAAGCGAAGGTTTAAAGGGGAGCAGAGGCTTGCTGAGACACTTCAGCTCATTGCAAATGATTTCCGCATAGATCAATCTGAATTATTTCCATTGTGCTTCACTGAGGATGATTCGGAGTTTTGTATTTATTCACCACAAGGGTTTGATAATACAGGTTTGTCTATCCAACTGACTGGGAGACTCTTCAGAATCATTAAAATGGAAATACTTGTTGACTGTTCTTTAAAAAAACAACAAAACAAAACCAGAAAAACCCCAAACCCTCACACCTTCACTTTAGAAAGACCTTCATAAAAATTGGATTAAAAATATTGTGTAATATCCTGACCAGGTCTGTACATACTAGCAATTTAAACTCGCCCTTTTTAAAATGACACCAGGGATCTAGACAAGGCTGTCTATTATCCTCTTTTCTTTTTGCAATTGTAATTGAACTTTTAGCCTTATTTTTCAGCAACTAAGAATTGCTTCAAGGAATGAAAATTGGAAACTCCATAAATTTGGGCCCATTGTATGCAGATGACACATTGATTTTCTCCTGTAATCCTGGTCATAATCTGCGGATAATCCTACAAACAATGGATTGGTTTTACATTACGGCTGGCTGCTTTGCAGCTACAGCGATAAAACCTGTTTTCTTAAAATGAACACACAGTTGCAGAGCCTACCTGACCAAAGCCTAATCAGATGAGACAGGATTCTGCTAGCTACCTAGTAATAATCATATGTGAAGCTAGTATCCACATATAACTAAAAAATTCACTTCCCCGAGTAGAGCATGAATTGCTTTATGCATGTCCTTATTTTTCTTCAAACTTTTTTTTGAATTATAAAACCAATAAATATGATAACCTTGTCTTTCTGTTTCTCTGTTTCAGGATCTTTCTCTCTTAGTGCTATATTTTTTGCTTTATTATTTTAATCTTTTTCCTCGCTTTGTATAAATGAAATAATTGAGGTCTGTTTCTTAAGCTTTGTAATCACTGTCAGAAAAAGGTGGGTCAACTTCAAAACATTTAGAGTTATTTCATATTAAAATTTTAGTTCATTATATTTCGGATGGCTGTAGCTGCAGAACTGAGATACCATTGCTGTAGTACATTATACATAGTAAGAAATTACAATGACAAAACCTGTATGCTGAAATTACCAGTAGCTACCTGAGACAAAACCCCTAGTTCTGGAGATGACTGGAAAAATGCAGTGCATTTTTCTTTATTTACTCCTTGAGCAATTCTCAGAGTAAATTCTTAGATCTCTGTCTAATTATTTGAAAGAGCTTGAAAGATTGGAACAGATACCCAGAATTTGGTGATGCTTTTCAAAGTCCAAATATCACATATGTCAAGGTGTTCAGCAATTAGACCAGTCTGGCCCATTGTTTTGCTGTCAACAACATTAAAAGTGAAATTTTCAGCTGAACATCAAACAAGCAGATTACATGATGTTACATTAGGAAAGGATTGTTGCACAGATATATTGACAAAGTGTTCCTTTTCTAATAATTAACTCCCAAATTAGATTATTTTAGCAAAAACTGAGTTAAAAATGGAGCTTTAATTTTTAGAATAGGTTTGCTCTGTTTGGAATAAGATTCAGTAGTGACTCATTCCAAATATATATTGATTTTCTTTAATATGTTACACAGGTTATAATTAACTCTTCAAAGAATAGCTTCATTTCAGACAAATTTGTCATTTAGCTGTCATAAAATATACATACCATAAAACACTAGAGTGTGATAGAGTATCCTAAATTAGCTATTTGAAAAGGAGAGTGACAAAATGGAAAAGTGACACAAATGGCTTCTGCTCCCAAGTTTTTAATTTAGTATCAGCTGGACTACCTACTTGCTTTTTACTAATTGTGCTCACACACAAAAATAGTACTACTTTCTTCTGAATATATCACACAGAAATAGGGAAAGCAAAGTTTTCTATCAGAGAAGCTAAAATCAGCATCACAATAAAAAAGCTGGAAAACTATAATGTTTGTTTTCAGCTTTCGCAATTTCCATAACATAGGTGATTATTTCCAGACACAAGACTCTTTATTTCAGTCCTCTGTGCTTCATTCTATTTATCTGGTAGTGTAAATCTAGTGAAGACTAGATTGTAGGTAATAAGGATGTAAAATTAACCAAAATCAAAATCAGGTAGTGCATATCCAACAAGATACAGAAGACAAATAAAGCCAGAATGATGCTGGTTTTATCAGTTAAGCCTTAATGTATATTCCCAACAGGCAGGCACAGGGGCTATTCACATTGCATTTAACATTTCCTTGAAATAAAAAGTACGATCAAGGACAGATGACTTGGACTACCACTAGCGTAAGCAATGTATCAATAATAATGAATGGTAGAACCCCAAAAACCTAGGAAAATGGGATGACTTCCTTTGACAATTATGGGGGGATACATACATTTTAATTGCATCTGTTCTTCAGAAAATCTGAGCCACATCTAAACTTTCTGTACTTGCTCTT
The DNA here is from genome assembly GCA_013401275.1 of Pandion haliaetus. NCBI lineage: Eukaryota > Metazoa > Chordata > Aves > Accipitriformes > Pandionidae > Pandion > Pandion haliaetus. Next base: position 247,897 of record VYZV01000040.1, read on the forward strand.
TTAATGAGGTTGAGCATGGCTGGGACCTCATTCTTGCAGCCAGGCAACATACACAAGACTGAAACAAGGCCATTTTTTCCTGAGGTTCTGCAGTCTTCTAGGGAGAAGAGGGTGGTAGCAATGGAACTCTCTGGTCTTCTTTATGAAATGGGTTGATTTTATTTCCTCAGTACTCCGTTGTCAAATGGAAATACAGTTTGAGCCATCTCTCACAGCAAAGGCTACAGAATGGAAATATGCATTCTGGCATTTTTGCCTTGTCTGTGTATCTTGTGCAGAGATAGCAGACTCCAGGACTGTTACTACATCCCTTCCATGAACACATGTATTCTTACATGTGTCTAAATGTAGAGAAAAAAAACCCCTTTCCTAGTCTAAGTAGTTTATGCACCAGGTTTTTTTCTTAGTAGAATTTGGTACAAACATCAGATTAAAACTACAGATGGACTAGTTAAGCTTAGCTTTTCTGCTTAGTGGGAAAAATCCATAAACATGAATTCTGGTGAATTTATCACTTTGCATTGCTAAATTTTAGTGGCTGTTGTTACTTTGAATGAGCTGGAATTGCTGTTTTTTTTCTTTTCTCCTTGCAAGGGCTATGATTTCCAGGCTACAGAAAGTCACAGTAGTCAATTCGGGATGTTACACGTATGTACTTTCTTTGGTAAGTTACGAGCCCAAGTCTGTGGAGTGCACTAGCAGATGTAAATTAACATTTTTTACCACTATGGAGGTTTAGATGTCCAAGCTCAATCCCACAGCCCTGTTTAATGCAAAATCACTATTAAAACCAATCAAAACTGTGTGAGATTTCAGCAAGTGTGACATCTAGTCTACATCCAAGTAGATGATGCAAACGTCAAACAGCCACTTGTGATTTATTATGTGTACAAATCTTATGGAGAACTCTCAGCAAAATGCTCATTGGTGAGTCACGCTACCTCAGTCTGTTTTGCTCATTATGGCTGCTCCTGCCTCAATGGGTTAAATTAACTTGGTGTATATAATCATGACAATGCTGTAGTTTCGAATTAAGTTCAAGTGAGCTCTTTTTAACAGTTGAAATAATTTCACAGGCTCCATTATCAAAATTTTCCTCTGCAAGGGTAGTATTTTATGTGTCTCCTGAGTGTCCTATAAACTCCCAGTATTAATAGTGTGTTAGTGGTGATATTGATGCGTGATAGCATGGATACTGCATGCGCTGTTACAATGTTTTAAGACTAAACCATGTTCAGCAGTGTTCTTTGCAAGGCTAAGACTTGATAGTGTAATATAGCACTGCTAATTATATTGATCTAATTAATCTAATTAAATTGCAGCTAGATATGTTGTACATGTCATTTGTCTATATTAACATTATGTAAACCTATTCTGCTTGTCTGTGCATTTTATATACAATGCCTCTTTAGCATTTGACCGGGAAAGTGATTGTATGCCTCCCGCATCTCATACTGGTGAGAAAGAGATGTGATCAGGTGGTTTAGGAGATGAGGAAAGCCTGACTGTTTTTTAAATCTGGTTTTGTTTGAAGAGACAAGGGATTTTCTCTTCCTGGAGCTTAGAAAATGTCTTCTCTGCTTCGTTGTTTGTTTATACCACCTTTGACAAAAACACACCTTCATTTTTCAGAATTTCAGTGCATCACTTTCAAAATGTAAATAACAGACCAAAGGGTCCAGAGTCACTTTTGCTGGAGCGAGAGAAACATAACCTCACTGCTTTGGTATTTCTCTCTTGCATGCAAGAGAAGGAGTATGGGGAAAATTCACCCCTAAGGGAGCAGGTAGCTTGCTCCCGCTGCTCCCTACCACTGTCAGTTCTGCCTTCCACCAGCCACTCCAGAGGAGGCGCCTTAGCGGAGAGGCCAGCAGCTGATGAAAGAGCAAATCATTGACTTTGTTGACCATGGACTCTTCTTGTGTAGCAAAGGCTCTTTTCATAGTTGTACTTACCCATTGTGGTTCTAGCAATGAAGGTAATGTTAAGCAGATGGTATCTCTACCCTCCTCCTAACACAGGACACACACTTGAATGTCATCCAAACTCACCCTTCTCCTGGGTTTTCTTTTATCATCAATTAAATCAAAGCAAATATTCCTTCGGCATGAGCTGGCATTCCAGACTTTGCGTAGTTTTTGCTTCTTGTCTTTAAAATTCAGAGACACTCCATCATTTTCTGTGATCCCTGTCTGGCATTAGGAAGACTCAGTTGGTTCGGTTGCTATTCGGAGTTCGCTGTGTCACTCTGCAGAGTCATGGCAGACTGCACCAAGTTAAAGGAAGATTGTGACTATTTTCTTCCGCGTCAGCCTCCTATAGCAATTAGTGCTGTCCCTGCTTAGTTAGCCGAATCAGCTGAATGCTAAAAATACACAACATTGGGCAGGTTAGGAGCCTGAAGGATGGTTGAATACTGTGTTCAACTATCTTGATATTAGATTTATTTGTATTATTTTTTTAAAGACTAAAGTGAGTAAGATAAAAATGCTTTATTTGTCTTTAATTATGATGCAGGATTTTTTTAAAACTCTGCAGTGGATATTCTAGGCCAGGTTTTGCTGCTGCTCATATGGAGAATTGAATGATCCTCCTTTCTGCAGCTGACCACTGTCTTGTTGATAAAATTGCCCTCACATTTCTAATGTCAGGAAAATGGAGTGACAGAGGGAAAGGGAATAAGAAAGATATTTTTAAAATCTCATTTTCCTTTGTGCAGTGTAAGAAGAGCTGGTTTCTTCAGCTTACTCTTGCTAATGGCATTAGTTAAAGTAAAACATTTTAAACCAATTTTCAATTCTGATTAATATTGCTAGCTAGCTATAGTTGTAATTATTTTCCAGGTGAAACAGTTTTCAATTTCCAAAGAAATGAAGTCAGGAAAACCACCTGGGCTTTCAATAGTAATCTAACAAGAGTTTAGAAAGATGCCTTGTTTACTGTGCTTGGACAAGAAAGAGGTAGCGTAAGTCATCCTTTTCCTTTGTGTTATCTCCCTTCCTGTAGATGGCACAGGGCAGGACCCCACAAGTCAGAAAATTTAAAATTGGAAGTCTTCCACAAGTGGCTTTTTCCCTCTTTGCTATAAGGTCCTTTAGACCATGTAGAAGCCATATGCATAGCAAAGGCGGTAGCTATAATCCTACAGTTTATCTGTGTGGTGCGTATGTATTGAATATGTGATGGGGGACTGGGGTTCGCTCTTTAAGATTTTCGCTCGGGCTGAGACATGGCAGAGAGATCAGAAATAGTGTAACAGAGGAAGACATGAAAGATGAAGAGCTCTGTAGATGACCTGTTGAAGTCAATAGAAATACCCTCAATAGTGTCAGTAAACTGGGAATCAGGCCCTCTTAGAGAGAGGATTGGCATTAATATTTCTGAGAAAGTGAAAACCTGGGGGTCTGCAGAAGAGAAAAACAACAACAAGCCTGGAGGGACTTTGGAGCAGAGCCAGCAGAAGCTGCTGTCATCTCTATCCTGCTGTCCTTTCTTGAACTTGGCACAATCAGCTGATCTGCATGAATGTGATGTTTTTATGGCACTGGTTATAATTGGTAGTGATAGCAGTATGACTGAAGGAGACAGCACATTGTATGAAAACAGGTTGAAGGGAGGATGGGATTCAGTTATAAAATCTTAAAACTCATTTAATCAGAGCATTTTTTTTGCTAATCAGAATATTTTCTGTGAATCTTGGAAATTGCAGACTCTGATCACAAACCAGAAAGTATGAGTAGGTCTCATTCATAAGTGCTTTATCTTCTCAGGAACAAGTCGATAAGCCTTTATTGTTTAATTTTTCTTTCTTGGGAACTGGGCAGCTGACATTTTTTCAAAGTCCCTTAATTTGTAGGGGACTTTGTGGGAGTCACAAAACCCCATTAACTGTATTTTTCATCTGGCTTTAGGAGGAATATATTTTAAAATGGTAAAAGAAAAAGACTTTGAACAGCTTCTGATAACTCACAGTTTAAGCATGGCTATAAAAAGAAAATGAAAAGGCAATTAAAAATGGAATATTTCTTTCTTCAGTCTCCCCCCCCCCC